>JAIPMN010005113.1:0-16765 GCA_020650975.1 Apostichopus californicus
AAGACCAACATCAGGACGTTACGCTAAAATCTGAGATAAATCGATGGTTCTACAGTTTGCTACGCAGTACACAAGACGCTATATGAGCTATTGGGGGTAGATACTACCACGTGGTACGGATTATTTCAATACGGCCATGCGGAATGATATACCATACGTACGTTGTACATGGTGTGCTACGTTCTATGCAAACTGCTCAGCGGTACAACGAGTGATTTATGGGTACCGAAATTTCCAAATAAATCTGCCATCAATTCAATCTCACAAAATGACAATTTACTATACCTAACCCCCCCCCCCCCTGCAACCCCTCCCGCCGCCCCGTCAGCCCGGTATTAAGACATCATGTTTATGCCAACGTAATGCCTTATAGATTATGCGCAGTCTTAATTCACTCATTTTACAATAATAATGGAGTGAATGTTTTTAGCCATCATTTCAGACTTTGAATTGCATTATTTCGTTTCTGTTCTTTACACATTGTTCACCCTTCCTTCCAGACCTCCAAGTAAATATTACAACATAACGTAGTATACAATATGTTCAGCCTCTCCAACATTTCTTCCTTGATATTATGATAAATATTCATAAACATCATATGCTCACTACAAAATATGCTCTATTTAGGCATACTATACTGAAACTGTAACTTTTCGAGGTATTTGAATAGCCGTATTTTTGGCAATGCCCTTTTGTTGTACCAGAAACAATTTGTTCTTGACAACCATTGGCTACCCTCCTTACCCTGCCTTCATTCTGCCATCCTCTGTTCGTCTGTCTGTCTGTCGGTCGGTCTGTCTGTCTGTCTGTCTCTTTTGGATCGTCACTCTTATATAGTGACTATAGTTAACTAATACTGTAAGTACAATAGAAACCTGCAGAGATTACGTAATATTCTGCATGAAGCCATTCATTAATGCTGAAAGTTACTGGTTTCTCAATTTCATACAACAACAACAAAAGGAGGGTAGATTTGCAATTAAATAAATTGAGAAAACTAAAGTTTATGATTGAGTAACAGTTCGTACATGTCAGTGTGGTTTCTTTTCTGTTATGTAATGATATGAAGGCAACAGCTATATTAAATCCCAAATTAAACCTAAGAAACTCTAAAAGAATTAAAGGGGTTGTTTCAACACATTTACCTTGAATGGAGATGAAACAGAAGACATATCGTCCAATTGGAATATGTGGACTTTGGATAAGAATAAACCTTTTTCTAACTTAAACATTGTGAACTGCTTTAAAATTACATTTGACAGTTTTTTTCCCCATTCTGTTGCTATAACAGTCAAGTTTATTTCAAGTTTAACTCATATTGATAAATATGAAAGCATCTCCATTATTTATATACTCTGATAGCAATTATGAACCTCACTTTTATGTTATGGTTCACATGGAGAGGATTTTTTACTTCTTCTGATATGAGGTGTGATAAACGTATGAAGGTTAAGCGGATTAAAACGGCGTATTCAAATGTAGATATTTGTTGATAAGATGACAAAACAGGTTAGGTAAATGGCAATGGCCATCTTGAACCTGCTGAACGAGTATGCTGCCAATTATTAGACACATTTGTAAAAACAAAAGCAGCTAAATATTACTTGTACTTGCAAGGCTGCATTTTGATAATATTATAGAGTCTTACTATCCCATAACTAAATTCGAATTGGTTCGATTGCAAAGAAGCTTTCTTTTAGATATGCAAATAGAGCAAGACTTAAAAGGATTGAAAGGAATTTGCTTGAAACTTGTATACATTTCATAGTTCAATATGTTGTATCAAATATTACTACAAACCATGAAAATTAACGTAAGGGTTCTGCAACCCCTTCCCATACCCCCTCCTCCACCCCTCCCCGCCCCTCTCACTTGATCTCCTTCACAAATCAATTTAGGACATATTGGAATCGTTCTTAGTAGACATAATCTCCTTCAACTGCTCATCAACTTTATAGGTATATTGTTGACTCCAAGCCCATGCACCCTACATTCCATGTTCTCCCTCTCCTCCTCTCCATCTATAACATTAATGACAACATACTCTCTCCTTCATCGCCAGTTTACTTTGAAGTAAGACATATTTGCATGATACGGACAAATTTAATCATTAAAATGTATTTTGGGACCAATGATTTAGAATGTTTCTCATAGCGACGATACCTAAAATAACAAAAGTAACCGAGGCATGCTTAATGAATCCACAAGAAAAAAAAAGAGAGGAGAAAATTATCGAGAGAAGAGAAAAGTACAAAGGATATGAGGCTATTATCATATAACGAGATCATACTTCCTTCATCTCAATATCAAACTCCTCGAAGAGACAGGCAGCCTCATCTTTCCACTAATCTTGCTTCCTTGTAATAACAAAGTCAAGTGACTTCGTGTTCGTCTACTGAAGATGAACTAACGCTTAGTTTGAATGCGATGTTATCATTCAACGACCTTGAATAGTTTCAACGTCTAAAGGTACAGAAATATACATGAAAAGGAGATCAACTTTAATATATAATACCGTCAATTTTTTTGGGGGGAATGTTATTACAAGGATTAAATAAGATATTGAACCGTATCTCTCTCTTTCTTTCTCTCTTCAAACTGGTCTCATATTATTTTTCTGATTAATTTTTTCCAGGTTCTTTTTTTTTCCCCTTTAATTCCCCTTTATTGCTTTATTCTTTTACGGTAAATCTTATAAGCACTCCCGTGGACTGGTTGTCACACTTATGTATGCATATAGCAAAAATAAAATAGTCTTGAAAGAATTGTAGAAGTCACAGTGCACCAAAACAGGGTATTGTCTCGCTTTTTGAAAGTTTCTTTCTTTTGGGCGGGGAAATATTACTTTAAAGCGAACTAGAAAAGTACTCACAAACTAGAGCTTAAAATTTAAAAATGATGAGGTAAAGTCATTTATGTAATTTGTCATATTTCCGTTGTTGGGATATAGTTTTACCTTTTGTTTGCTGTTATAAATCCGACGCAAATGTTGACGTATGATGCGGATTTGTTTACAGAAAGGACGCAAACATACAAAATCTCAGTCATAATTTACGGATTCTTTGGTATCCATATTTCTTTTAACTTATTTATTTTTGCAATGGGTGTCAACAAAAAGACAAAGAAGATCTTTATAATATCAAACCTTTACATTTTGAAACTTTTCTGTGTCAGCATTAAGTAAAGTAATAATATTTTACTCTTTTACTTAAAGTTATATAAATCTCAGACAAGTTATTCACGTAAACACAATATATTCAATGTAAACGTCGTACGAGAAGGCCTTGCTTTGATACAAGACAGTAAACCTTGAAATTGTTTAAAAAATATTCTTTAACTATGAGCAAGGCCATGCACTAAGCAAACTTCCAGAAGAAATTATCTGTTCGCATCGAATTTATTCATCTTGCTTACTAAACTTTTCAAAGATTTTGGGCAAGACGTGAAGACATACAGATGAATTTAATTATGTTTTAGTGTCGTTTAAAGGTGTAGAAAACATCTTGAAATGTTGCTTTCCGTTTGCAGATAACCCAGAGTACTTTAGGGCCGTCCATGTTCTTGCTTTTATTTCAGACAGCCTTAAATGGCAGACGCAAGCAGGTTAGATCAAGAAAGAATTTGACGCCCTAGTTTTAAACATATTTGAAATGTTCCAATACGAAACAAGTCATGCCTGTAGTCACCATAACATTTGTCAAGGGAATTTATTTTTTTTCCTGTTCCGATGTCAATTTATTCCTAATTAATCAAATGATAAGAATCTTTTCTTTCCACAATTCGAGTTATTATCTACACTTAAAACACATCTCAAGTATGAATAACCATTAACAAAAACACTACAACACTCTCGGGCCGCGACGACGACGACGAAAAATATTAGTGACAAAGGCATCGTATATGAACTTAGGCAGCTTCTTGAAATCATACCAAGGTAACATTAAATGAAAAAAATCTCGACATTTTTCAGTTGACTGGATATCAAAACATGATGAGTGGAAAATGACTCTCCTTATTTCTGAATGAAAACCCCTGGATTAGAAGCAATACCCGTGAGGAAATGATGTATTGATGGTCGACAGATTCACTATACATCATGGACGAGATCGGATCGACACAGGCCGATAAATCAAGTGTGAAATCCACATCTCTGTTGGGAGTCAGGCCTATACGTGTCAATCAGTAACCATCAAACGAGAAAAATTCCGTTGATTTTAGAACAAAAACAAAACTAATGAAGTGATCAAGACTGGCTACTAATTTAATTTTCATTCGCTAAAACTCCCAGTAGAGATTTGAGCAAACGATACCTATGTACAGATTTATCAGGGGCTTTGGCATGGGCAATTAATAGTGCCTTATATCGAATATTAACACTTTCTCCCCCCTTTCATTCAAAACCCCTCTGGCAAACTTTAAGTCGCATCGAAAAAATATAAATAACGCCAAAATCGGTAGAAACAATGAAAATCATTAAATACTAGATCTACACCCTGTTTGGACAACAGGACTTTTGAGAAAGTCTCGCGAAATTGGCTCGGCACTTTGTTTGTCTTTCCATACGGACGCCGACGGGCAGATCGTATATGAAAAGGAGCTTCTAATACCGAGTGGATTTATTATTGTGTCAGGAGCGTCTGACACAAAATGGTTAGTTAAATAGACTAACGAGATATTGTGTGCATTAGTAATTCGCAGAAGAACAAAACAGACACTGTGTATATGTGCACGTCATTTTAATTCGGTTATATTAATAATAACAAAATATGGGGGGGGGGGCGGGGGAGATATAAACAAAATGAAAACTGGAATCTACTTTAACGAAGAGTTAGACAGTTGGTTTGATCTATCTCTTTATCAAATGAAATTTTAATGAAAATTTATTCAATGGGGATTTTTTCTGATTGAAATTTCAATCTAATTGAGTGGAATGAGACGAAATCTGAATATATTGCAAAAACTAAGTTTCATTTTAAGCCATATAATGTCATATTTGACGTTGTACAGGAAGTGACGTCAGAAGGCATTCTAACTTTCTGTCTGTGATTGAATTGAAATTTCAATCTACAGACCTCGATTTCCATGGAAACTTATCACTCATTATTTTTAATCTTTTTGTCAAGTTTCGGTAGAAAATTTCCATTTTATTTACATTTATTAATTGAAACGAGTGTATCATATCATTGTCGCAGAGCTTCGAACAGAAAGGAAGCAAATTTGCACTGAAAGACAAAAATGAAACGTTTTCTTCATTTCAATAATCTTTCTAAATACTTCTTCAATACGATACCAAAGACACGTTAATACCTGTTTATTGATAAGAAATTTTAGTTTTATCAAAATATCAAGATTGAAGTAAATCTTGGTCAGGTAATAAAAGTAGCCTTTTTTATTTACGAAAATGTCAAAAGTAACCAATCTATGAGATAAACTGAACCACGTCGCATTTTTATGTAATCTTATTTGATGTCATTATATATTGATATTTCTGTTCGTGTCTAATAATATAACTGAAATTTCATGGTATTTCAAACTCTAAATTGTAAACTTGATATTTTCCTCTTTATTTTTAAAGTGCTTTCGAAAAGATGTGAAGGAGCTTTATGTCTAGTTTTCCATTAATTTCAATATCGTTTATTAAAAATAAAACAAAAGAAAGACAAAAAACAAACAAACAAAACAGAAACGAAGGATAAAGATGTTTACACTATTTCATTAACTTGATATTTAACTATTTTTATAATCTTAGTCGAAGAAGAGTTTGTATTATAAAAATATTATCAAACTTTCGGTTCATTATTATTTAAAATTTTTTCCAGTTGGAAGATTGCAACCCCCCCCCACCCCACCCCTGCAGGACAACGAGACGGTTCAATCAAAAATAAACAGTCAAGATTTTAATGCTTAATAATCTTTGCTGGACTTATTAATTTTCTATTTTATTTACGTTTTTCTTTAATGCTGCCTTTTTCAGGCATACTTTATATTATTGCATTTCCGCTTACTTTTTTGTTGCACTCTTCTTCAAATTTAAAATATAATAGTTTTTCTACAATAAAATGATTTACGCATTTAACTTTTGATACGAATAATTCCCAATGTTGATCGAGCTATAAAACGGTACAAATTGACTAAAATTGTTGGTTTTCAAATGAAAATTGTACCACAGTTGTTATACACTGCTACATTATTACTGTTTACCGTTACTAAAGCTGCTTTGAAACAGAGCCTTGTGTTGTCTTAATAACACCTCCCTAACACAGATTATACAATAATATATATATCAGGTGGTATATATAGCCGTTCTATAACATACATACCCAAAAATGAACGTAAAACACTACAAACGTGGAAAAAATAGCTAAAACAAAAAAATGTTTATTCGCAGACAGCTGCCTAACATGTGAAACTATCTCTTTTTTTTTTATTATTACTAATTTATTTACTTTCTTGGCGATACCTTTGTTTCATACATATGTTACCTTACATCCGTTAACATAACGTAGCTTCACTGCATCTCCCCTTGTAAAACAAAAAAAAAATTAAAATTTATAGGATTTCTTTGGTTCGGTTCCCCACAAGGCCCTGTTTGACGTATTAGTGCTCCATTTACAGTTATCAAATGAAGGCAAAAAAATGTGCAAATAAACCCAAGTAGCCTAAGGGTTTTGCATAATATTAATATCAAATTGAAAAGTGCATTTGTCTTTTCGTTAGTGACTTATCTTGAAAAACAAAGTTCAGAAAAGCATAAATCGGGGCTAATAGAAAGATTAACGCGAGAGCAAGATTAAATATAAGCACGGACAAATTCTTCTCCTTATGCATCGGGTATTTCATAAGAGCCATTTTTTTTGTTATTATTATTATTCGCATCTCACCAAAAAAATGTGTACGAGAGATTTTGACGAAAATTATGGATGAAAAGAAGATGAAATAATTGCATTAACAAGTCAGTATTTTTGGACTGTGAAAAACGAGGTGAAAGCCGCATTTTCTCGCAAATTTTACAATGAGATCAGATATAATTCTGAATATATATTCACTTCGGTTGATGTAAACAATGTCTTTTACATACTTCTTTTTTCGTAAAAAATCAGTCTTTGCCATTATAAAATAAGTGATCAACGCAAAGTCCAATTCTTCTTGTATATTTATGAATATTTATAAAATTTTCTCAATGATATCTTAATATGGTTTTAAAGAGTTTTGTGTTATTGATGCCTCGTCTATCTTCCTCGTGAGATAGGAAGTAAAATATCTCTGATAGTTTTGAAACCAAATATCATAATTGAAGAGTTAAAATCATCGTAAAATCTACATGAATAAAATAATTAAACCAAAAATAGGTTTCCTCTTTAATAATCCAAGATTGTCAAACAAAGTTATATTAAGTCCTAAACTAAAATAGAAAATATGGATTTTTGATGCAATGTTCTTTTTTCTTCCTCATTCATAATTTACGACGAAGGCAAAGAATAAAAGCACAATCTTTGCGTTTCACCACATTGATTATTATTTTTACTTTCTATTAATGACTTACATATTAACAATCACGGGGGACAGACGATGGACATTAATATTCTAATCTAACTTTTTATGTATTTATTCCGATGTTCTTCTTTAAATTCATTTACTTAGAGGTAGCACCACGACTAATTGTTTCCCCTCTTGATTTTCACCTTGACCTTTCCCCGTAATAACGTTTAATATTATAGTACTACCATGAAGGGGATTAGTTACGCGAAATATGCCCATCATATCCCTTATAAAGTCAAGGGTGATAATCTCAAGGTGAATTAAATTGCTTAGTCTTATACATCTCTTTTGTTCGTTCGTAATTGTTCTTCACCTTAAATATCAACTCTAAAAGTGCTCTTATAAATCAACCGCGAAACCCTTGTAAGGAAAATCCTCTTCATAGCAACTTGAGTCGAGTCTGACTAGGCATGTTTTGTCTTATGCGGTTCGCGCCAAAACTTCGTTGCTAATCACTCGAGCAGACGATCTAGTGTCGGGATAAACTCTTGAGTTTTCAAAATGCGTGGCGGTCAAACTACTGTAAGTATACGACTAATTGTCAAGGCGTACTTCCGATACACTGCTATCATTTGGTTCCATTCAATGGGTTGAAGTCGTCGTTTCATAGACACGCGGAAGCCAATAGGGGGTTGTCCGTTAAATTCACTGCTCTTCAGAAAATCAGGGCTACCGACTCTCTTTTTGCCTTAGATTTTCTATGGTCGCGATCCGATACCACTGAAGTGTTCCTAGTGTAGGTTTAATAGAGTCCAACGTATTCAAGTGCGCATAGGATGAATGTTATGGGTATAGTCACCGTTGTAAGTAAGGGCAGCGTCTCAAATATCAAATGAACAAGTTCGAGCGAGTTGAAGCTAGCTTGTGGAGAGGCAATCCGATGATTCCCTCCGGCTGCGGTGATGCAGCATTGTTCCATTTCGGTGTTGTCATTTGTTTTGCTTCGGGCGGCCCAAACACGGGGGCCACAAAATCGATGGTTGTTGAACCGGGAAGGGGCCCTCGGGCGCTCGCCAAATCGTAGAAAAGGCGATGTCCTTATCACGTCTGCACCTATACATCAAGAGCAGAAAATCTCGAACCTCGCCGTCAAATGGCTAATTGTAGCACTCCGTACCTTCTAAATTATCAAAGTAATTCAATTGTAACTGGTCAGTCGTAAGTAAGAAAAGATGTTTTCCTTTTCGCAAAGGCGTTTCTAGAAGATGGAAATTTGTTATCTCATTCTTCTTTGGCATGTTTTATTTAATTCTGCATCTAAGAGCGCCTCGGGGCGCAACCATTCTCTACTAGGGAAAGGTACTTATATATGAAAAAGGTCGTGGGGACCTATACGATATGCATCCATGCAAATATTAGCAGATCTAACGATATACCATGCCTTAATCAGAACATACGCAATCAGTCAAACTGTGAACGCGGGATTGATCCAGCCTTAAAAATAGGAAAAATTAAGGGCCGGCAGATGAAAAAAGGGATTTTGACATTTCCGGTGAGATCGTAAAAATAGGTTAAACAGAAGGTGACTGTCTTGTGAAGTAGAAATGGGTACCACGTATGTATGTATGTATATATATATGTATGTATGTATGTATGTATGTATGTATGTATGTATGTATTATTATTATTATTATAATACTGCACAGAAACAAAAAAGGCTAACTTATACTATGAAAGTCGTAAACTTTAACAAAAATGAAAACCTATTTTTGCATCGATTAAATATTTAATGGATTTAAACACTTCATTTGGATGATAATTCAATTCAGAAAAGGGTAAACTTTGTTTTAGTAGGCTGTGGAATAAATTTCTCAGAAAACGTCCGCATGTTTTCATTTTATTTTTAAACATTTAGCGCGAAAGAGAAAAGGGAAGCAGAACGTGACATTTATTTGCACGTCTGAAGCTCGAAATGATTAAAAGAAATAATATTATTTTGTACGTAAGAAAAAACTCACCGTTAGTGGACAGGACAGAATTGTTCAAATTCAGATGATAGCAAAATACATAAGATGCTGAAATTTTGATTACTACTTGACTACTATATATTTATAAATCTTTGGCCAATTTTGAAAGAATGTTTTTTTTTGCAGAATGCTGTCCACTTTCATACGTCCGACGTCATCGAGTGAATTAATCATGTGGATTATCTTACCTCTAAATAAATCTATAAACAGATAAATTTTCCGTAATATACAATAAAGAACAAAGTATCGTCGCCACTTCAGCTCGTGACAATATCTGCATTAGTTCGGAGGAGTATAATTATGGTCCTAATATTTCCTCTTTGTAAACAATTATTTGTCTGTTCGTTTGTTTCTTTATCTGTCTGTCTGTCCATCTGCCTGCCTGCATGTCTGTCCGTACGTCTGTTGTCTGTCTGGCTTTCAAACACCAATCGTCTTTATAACATCTTTGAGTGAATTTTGCAATTTATAACCAGACATAGCAATATTGCTGTCGCTTTTAATAACTCATATACAGTATTAAAATTGCAGCATTGCACGGCGTACAGCATATAGACAAACAAATCTATTGATATTCTATCGACCGTTAACATAATTATGAGTTGACTGAATTGTCAAGGATGTCATGTATGCTCCTTTAAGGCATCCATAGCAAACAGGTGGTCCTTCTGCAGTGATTTGGTTGTTGCATGTGAACTAGAACTCAAGCAGCGTCTAGCCTACTTATACGCACCAATTCAAGCTTTAACTTATTATCGGGAACTAAATGCTGTCATTAACAGCGTCCAAAATCTAACAACCACGTGACCCGCAAACAATAGCAGCGAACAGGCACCAAAATGTAGCAATTCATTGCAGATATCCAGAAAGCTTTAAAATTACAAACGAGAACGAATTATTAAAGTTATATAAAAGAGATAAAAAATAGATTATTTGGCCAGCTTTAGCATCTGGCGCTGAGTTGAATACATGCACAAATTTCCTCATGATTTCTCTCCCTCTATTAAATCGCGAGTGAACAATTTTGACTTCAAACTGTGAGGTAACGAGCCATTAGCCCGAGGCTTCGAGAGGAATGGCTACAGCCAACGGGTGCGAGCGGCCTAGGGATTAGTAAGATTCGATTTTACCAGCTAAACGCGGTTTATAGTTAGCTAGTTTTCCAAATTAAAGTCTTACCCATACCCTCATGTAACGGACTTTTAAAGTTTGCTTAACTGAATGACCAAAAAGGTGTGAAGAAACCACGATGAAATTATGAATCTAATATGCACGAGAAGGCGTACAAAGTTAACAGAACCGGAAAACAAATGGCGTAGGAATCACAATTTTTTTCTCTGATTTCTTGATTAAACAGAAGGCTTAAAACGATAGTAATAGGATAAACGTCACAGCAGGGTTCTTATAGAGTTGGGTCAGGTTAAGAAGGCGGGAAGGGAAAAACCAGTCAGTCTTACCAGTTTACTTATTTTTCTGTACAAATAAATAAATAAAACCAAAAAAATGAAAAATGAAAAAAAGAAAAAAAATCGTTGATGAAGATGTTGGCACGATTCTCCACGGGGTGTACACGGACTGTTAGGAGAGGGAGTATGAATTATTGTATAATGTGTTAAAATTAACATAAAATTTAATAAGTCGCTTATTGGGCCGACTAGACAAAACAGAGGGCGGGACTAAGTTAAAAGAAGATTAAAAGTTAATTTAAATCTCATTAACTTCTCATGTTTAAAGGTTTTCATCTGGTTCAGATATAATCCAGTAACAAGATTTCACATCTCCTAAGAATCAAGATGGTGCCAAACGATTTTTGATTAAACTCAGATATGAAAGCTACTGTCTATACACGTACCAGGCTGTTTAAAATGGACAGTGAAATTGGTTTAACAAGAAAGCGAGAGAGAGAGAGAAAGTTAAAGTTATATGTACAAAAGATAATTGTTTGACACTTGTTCCATTTTCGACCACTGACTTCAATCTACCAATTTTCACATGTGTTTGTAAAAATGTTGGATATTTTTTTTTAATTACTTCTGCTGTCTGAACGCTATGCTGTTCTATTTTATTCTAAGTAGGTCTGTATATCTTTGTCTTTGTTTTTTTTTTGTAAGCAGTTGTTTGTAACCTTTTTGAGTTTTTAATTTCGATAACAATGTGAATCAATATTTCGTTATACTTTTGCATGGCGAAACTTTTTACCATGAGATCTCTTGCAAGTTACGTTAACAAGATGTTTCTAAATCAGAAATTTATGAAAAAAAAAACACCGAAGGTTTATGATTAGAGTAAAAACTGGAACTTTATATGTTTTCTTAAATATCAGCAAATATGTTTCATTAAAGGCATCTCCTGGTGGGTGAAGTAATTGCTAGTCACAAAACTGCTGAAAATATTTCGCATCTTTACAAATCAAATCACATATCTTCATAGCATTGATATGATTTTTCTTTCACCTATGGTGATATTTTGTGAAAATTACACCTGGCAACAGAAAAGGATTGGACAATGTTATCACAGCAAGTTAGCTGATATGGTTGTGGTTTGCTTGATAATATCATAACTCACTTATTCAGAGAGGAAATAATACATCTACACCCAACAATGTTGCATTTGGAGGAAATTCTAAATACAGAAAACCTTCACATCTAAGTTAACATTCCAAAGGCCAGTGACATGGATGTTTCAACTAAAAATTGCAGAATATAGTCCTCTTTAAGATAAATATTAAATTGACTGCCACATAATTACCCAGTTCATGAGTAATTGGGAATAACCTTAGATGGGAATCAGTGTTAAAACCACACAAAACGCGCACTTACCAACATAAAATATTCAATTGTGTATTATTGTTTTGCCGTTAATTATTTACTTCTTAATTTCTTGACATTTTATGAAAAAAACAACTTCGGTATAGTACTACGTTACTTTTAGGTAATAAATAAAAACAACAATTACATTAAAATTCGATCGGATAGATAATTTAAACTTATGTAAACTGGTAAAAACTTCTATTACTAATGAGTTTGTTACAAGTTATTGGTTTATCATAATTATACCCCCCCAAAGAAAAAGAATGGCCATTTTTTTTTCAGATTAACCATGAAGTTTTCTCTCATTTTCGATTATTTTCAAGCACATGTTTAAAAGCAACTTTTTGTTAAAACACATTGATTAATGCCAGAAGAAAAGTTCACCTTTTGTGATCAACTTTAAAAAAAAAAGAAGAAGAAGTTCAGTGGTAACTTCGTCACCAAGTCTTGTGAGTTTAGGTTCAGACAAACAGAAGACGAAAAATAATCGACCGTGCCGCTGCTGCTCGAGATGGACAGACGGAGAGACAGAGAGACAGGGAGACAGGGAGAAGGGAGAGAAGGGTGAGAAGGGAGAGACGGGAGAGGCGGGAGAGAGAAAACAGAGGGCGTGCTCTCCTAAGCCACTCAAAACAATTACTGGTCTGTAGTGTGAAATGAGAGTGTCAGAACGGCCGATGGGGTTTACTCTCCCTCGAATAATATACTTACTTCTCATCTTTGATTCCAGCCTTAAGCTCGGAACTAATCTAAATCATTGCCCAGCTAAGGGAAACTCGACCTTGGCATTCTGTTTCCAAAATTGCCTCAGTGCTTTGCTTTGGAATCAAACAGAATGTTTTTTAAGTTTTTATGTAATACCTATGCAGTTCCTAATGTTCTTTTGCTCTAAGGTGATATGACTGAGTAGGTAAGACTACCCGCGGTCGCAACCTCGAGTAGTTCGGAGCGTGGTATTCTAGTACTGTTGGTAAGTGGGTGAACTAGAGTTCTATTACCAACAGTTTATCTGCGGGGCAGACTTTATTCCAACTAACGAAGCCTTAATAGCATCTATTGACAAACAGCCCGAGAGCTAGTTTGGGTAAAAGAGCATGTTTTTATCCTGCCTAATTCGTCGCGATAAACAGGTAAAGCCCGCCCGAAAAAGAGTCCGCTCAACACCCCCGGCGAAAGAAAGAAAGAAGGAAAAAAAGAAAAGAAAAAATAGCTTCACAACGTGCCTTTGCAGAACTGCTACAGGGTAGAAGGTGTACAGAACTTAAATAAAGTTCCATCGTGTGCAACGTTAATGAGGGAAAAAGTTTACTGAGGTACATACGAAACTGGGCATGAAATACTGTGTGTAGGTTTAGGTTACGGTTCATTGGTATGAGAAGACATGTGTTGCTATGGCAACGTCACAAGTTACTGGCTTTAGGGATGGAAAATCGAGACAAACTTGGAATAAATATGTAATTCGAAAGAAGGGTGGTTATTTGGTAGTTAAAACAGGTATTATATCCACGGGCAACGTTCTGTATGGTAGATTACCAAGGCTAGCAGAGGATTAAATAACATAACATACCGGGAGGTTTGTTATTTTAATCACCATGGATTATCAGAACAGGATCTGTATATGCATAATTTAAAGAGACCTTTGAATTAAGAAAGAGGTTATTTACGTTCAACATTAACAACTTTAGGGAAACTGTGAAACTTTCGTCTTCTTCTTCTTATTATTATTATTCTTAGTTTAATTCCATAGTCGATAAAATGTTCTTTTAGTCGTTAAACTTTTAGAAAATGGATTGTAGTTTTGTTTTTATATCAAATTTCATGATAAATACCTTTCATTTTAAGACGAAATAAGATGTTTTTAAACTCACTTCCGGTTTAGGCTATAGAACAATGCTAAGTTAAAGTTCTGCTAAAATATATGCTAGGCCGCTAGCGAATAATCGAGATTGGTTTGGCATTATTTTCGTTCATGAAAAATTAGTCAGATTTTGGAAAATCTGTAAGGTATGATGTTGTGAGTCTGTGCCCTATCCATGACCGTATGTTCCTAACGACAGCGTTATCTTAAATAGTTTACGGTATAATAAGGAAATAAGGGTTTTCAAACTGAGACGGTTGCTTCTTTTTCGACGTCATGATAACATCAACTTCAATATATTTGATAAATTTCCAGATAATTTTATGACATGTTAATTCATTTGTTTGATAGTTATATCTGCAACTAGAACAGGATATCCTATTTGTACATCTTGATTCAGAAGACTTCTATCAAACGTTGGATGGAATTCTTCTCCGAGACCAAAGAATTGATGAAAGCTCTTTTTGAGACATTATAAAACAAATAAATCAACGGCCAAATATTAAATCTACGAAATTATTTAAATATATAAATATAAATATATAAATATATATAAATAAATATATATATTAAATATATTTAAATATTATATTCATTAAAGGTAAAAAAAATAAACATTTCAATAGCAGGAGATACTTTTTAAACTTAATTTAATTAATCTACGGAAGTGTTCAATGAAATGTTTCTACCTAACAGCATTGGTAGTACGTATCTTGTGGTTTGTCAATGATGACTTAATTCAACAGTTCATTTTGTCATTCCAAAACAATCTAGATATTATTTACATTAATACATTTTAACTTTTAAGAACCTTTCCCAATCAAATTAATGAACATTTGTCACAATTACGTCACAGCACATTTGGGCTTTATCGCATAAGGGGGTGGCCAACCTCTTCTTAAATATTTTTTATGTTATTATTATTATTATTTTTTTTTAAGTCTTCCAAAAACCTTATCTCGTCCGATCACTAATTATTTTTCGCCGTCAAATACGCCAAAGAAAAATATGCTATGGGTAGAAAAGCCCGGAAGATGAATTCCATGTACTAATTACTTGGCAAGTTCTAACTGCGTTATTGGCCACAGGGTTCGTGATCCCCTGTGACGTCAGAGATATTTTGTTAGGTGAATGTACAACTAATGACGTTGAAGGTGAACAACCGTTGGGTCAATGCAAAATTGTACTTCTTGGCTTACAGTCTGTTAGCAGTCATTGGACAATGATAAATATATGCAAATACGGAATAACATTAGTAATCAATGCGATATTGACATATTTAAATATATATATCCCATATATAAAATGAAATTAACCATGCGCTGCCTACGACGAATTTTTAGCAAAAGAATTGTAAAGAACAATAGCCTTTGTTTAGGCGACAATAGTGAGGTTTATAACTAACACATACGTAACAGAATTTTGCCATTATAGACATCTTCTGATTAATTGTTTTTACAGGAATGTTAATTATTTATATTAGTTTGCTTACGTTTTCGAATCTTGCATATGAAAATTTTTCACTGAGTATAAAGTGGAATTAAAAGATCAAATGACATTGATTGAAAAAAAACATCTTTTGGAAGTTTTTCTGCCTTTATTACGGTACTTTTACATTGAACATGCGACAAAAATATTCGCAAGTCAATTTGCATATTGCCAGTAAATTCTGATATATCTGAAAAAAAATCTAATATCTTCTCAAGAAAATATTTTATCACAATGTGGCTTTTAATACTTAATGTTGAAAACTATGCAGAACGTGGTAATTAAGTTGATCAGCAAAATTTTAAAGACTTGAAATAACCCAGAAGTCTTTCCCATGGAGAATATTCCATATTTAGTCTACCCGATCGACATTGACTTATAGTTTTAACGATATCATTGCCAATTTGGTACAATAGACGAAAATAAACGTTGTCCTCTTTTGCCGTAATGTAAAATATATAGATGAGTTTACCCTCCAACATATTTAAAACAGTGTGATCTATTTCCTCAGTGGCTTTATTTTGATTGCTTTGTTCCGGAAATATGGGAGGCCTTTTTCTCGGGGGGAGGGGGGGGGGGGTGGATATACTATCTGTATAGTCAGTATATAATCTTTAGCAATTGTATTTATTAATTGTATTTATTAGAAGTTAACTTGTGAGTTAAACCGTTGAAATAATTTCAGGTAAAATTGATGTAATATACATTGATAAACTTCCCACGCAACACAGAAATTTACTATGTACAGTGCTTAAAATAACATATGCATGGTACACCAGTCATAGAAATTCTTGAAATGACGGCGATACTTTAAAGTTTCAACCAAAGATCCCCAACTAGCTAAACATAGCCGATTGATGTGTCTATCTGACCAATCAATACAATTTAAACAGACCTGACATACATGATGCCTTCTCTAAGGAAAACACGTCTTTTAGATGTTGGCAATTATCACACGTATCGACACATCTCCTGGGAATGATTTTAACGCCGGTGATTTCGAGACAAACATAAATGTGCGACAGTAGCAAATATCACCTGTGCGTAGCTTTCAATAAGAAAATAGCGCGATTATAAATAAATAAATATATATATATATATAT
>JAIPMN010005114.1:4776-15240 GCA_020650975.1 Apostichopus californicus
TACCCTCGATTGGATTTCCCTGAAAATCAAGGGAAGTGTCTGTACCCTTGTTGTTTCTTTGTTTTGTTTGGTCCGATATCTTTGTTTTTTGTCATTTCGATCTGTTCTATCCTTTTTTCTCTTTCAGTCTTATGTTGTGAGTTTGTCGAGGTGGAAGTGGGGGGGGGGAGAGAGAGGGTTGAGTAGCTGATACCCTAGATTGGATTCCCTGAAAATCAAGGGAAGTGTCTGTATCCTTGTTGTGCTTTTGTTTTGGTTTGTCCTACATCACTGTTTTTGTCGTTTTTATCTATTCGTTCCTTTTTTTTGCCCCCTCAGCTTTGTCTTTGTTTTGTTTGATACTCGATACTTGATACTTGAGTTGTGTAACAGAGACTTTGAGTTTGCTTTCTGTAAGTTCATGTCAGAGAAACTGAAAGGCAAACTTTTGAAAAAGGGTTAAGAAATACATCTTGATACTTCTAGTAAATGAACTGACCCTGTTCTCTAGAAAAAACAGATTCTAAATTGATAATTGGTAATCGGAGCTGATTGTTATACTAGTATCTATATATGCTTGGCCAATGAAGTAACTCGACTCTCAGTAATTAATAGAATTGGCTCCTATTTCAGAATCGAATAGCGATTCTTTTGCTCATGAATATTCATTGTCGCGAATCCCGGAAGTTATTCTCGGCATGTCATCTTCACTGCAAGACAATGCGCAATTAAAATCGACTGTTCCTCAACTATACGGCTGATCTTGATAGGTCAAGCGAAACTTACGTGGACTTAAAATCAAGCAGTTGGACAAAACAGATGATTCCCAAACCCAAGACTGTGGATCAAGTGACTGAATTTGGAAATTCTTTGCCAAAATATAATTGTATGTGTCAAAGTATTGTATTAAGGAGTGTTAGCTAAGTGGTTAACGCCGGTGCCTTCCAATCATAAGGTGCCCGGTTCGAGTCACTCCAAGATTAATGTATGTCGTCCAGTTACAGAGTTGTTGACAATTGACAACTCATAATCATGGACGTTTAATATGAATGTAAGAGAGTGACTTCGGTCAGCTTGCGGCTTTGATAAGCCAATGTGGCGTCTTCACGAGTTCCTGCTTGCAGGAGGATTTAAAATACATACAATACAATATATGACGATGGACTTGAGATGGCACTTGAAATTGCTACTCCTACGGGGAATAATTTATCCAGTACTCTCACATCACAAAATCCTATGCAAAAATGGAACAAATTTCTACACAAGTCCAAAGATTTATAGCTGTGTTTTTTTTTTCGTAGTTACGGTATTATTTTAGAAGGGACAGAGTTCACAGCCTTCATAATTGCGACATAGAAATTGGAACACTTGATTATACCCTGTCCTAGGGCCGTGGGTAATGAACTCCAAACATTTAAGATTCGCCCAGGCCTCATATTGATCATGTAGCATTTTGTTGCCTAGGGTGCATGGTAACACAAAGCCACAGTACCATGTTCTACAGTGCGACAAAAGATCCACACAGTGCTATGTTAGATCTCGAACATCCCAACACTGCATTAAGGACCGAAATATTGGTCAGGTGCGATGGGATCATTAATGATGAATTCTATAATAAATAAAACAAAAGTTTTTGTCACTTTTTATTTCAATGTAGAAAGAGCTTGAGTAAAAAGTACTCACAGGACGTCTCTTAAATAACTGTTTTTAGATGCTGTACTTGTCAACGTAACTTTCCGCCTTTGTTCAGAAGTATTTTTCTACAGGCTTTTGAAGATTTTTGCGACTCTAGTATTAACATTGCCCATACATATCAGTCCTTCCCTCAACCAATTGACAAAATGTGCCACAAATGTCGCTCTTGAACGGTGGCCATGATGCATCTATTAGCATTATGCATCGTATAATTTGTCATGGAATATTCAGCTAGCTGCCTAGCTTGCTTGCTAGGCTGCCTTGTCAATGCCTTGGCATCCAGCACAGGCTCCAGATATATATCTGTGTGATATACAGGCACCTGGGCTGTATGTGCATTCTCTCATGGTAGAATTGATTTTGACAGAGAAATCAATTTCCCTGGGTAAACAACCTTGTAGCTTATGGCCGGTTTGGGAAAGACGTGCAGGTCGTTTTTTAACCATGTGACATTGTACGACGACAAGGATTTATGTCTTTCGAAGTGTCCAATCTAGAAGCTGACAAACACGTACATACATAATTAACCACGAAAGTCGATCTTTCCTAAACTTTCTTTGCAATTTGACGGAGCATAGGGAGTTTGAGGCCAAAGCACAAAGTAAGATTGCTTTGATCAAGCTTGTGGGAATAAGCAACAAATAATTCATGATTCTTATCAATTCTAAATAATTCTTATCGATCTTGATCACTTTCACAGTTAATATACTGTAATCCCATGCAGAAATGTAGTTTTTCTTTTTCTTTTTCTTATTATTTATTTTTAACTCCATTTACTTACTTTACTCCTCGCTTACCTGTCTCCTCACAACCTCAGCACTCTTGTTCTACCGTGCCTTTAATTGTCACAAATTTGTTTGACCAACAGATTATTATTATTATTATTGATATTATTATTATTGTTGTTATTATTTTTATTATTATTATTAAGTAGCTCTATTTAAAATTGAATGGTTCTTGGGGTAAATCTACTCACGGAAATGAAGCTTTGTGCTCAACAGAGAAAGGAAAAGTAAGTTGAACTTACTAGTTTCAAGATTACTAACGTTTGAAATCATACGGCTTGCTGGCATTCATCTATGAAGGGGGACAACGTGATGAGGTGTGGCATGGAGATTGGAGGGGGGGGGGGAAGGGGGGAGTTAGCATTGAGGGTTAGTATAGTAGTATTGGGTTTGTATTATTAATTTGGCAAGATTTAAAATGTATCATGTCGATACGATTATCAAGATACATTTATTATATTTTTTTCTGTCGTTGCTTTACCTACAGGCAAGTTACCACATAGGTACAAAATTGTTGTCGCTGGACACCACGAGGTGACCTTTGACCCGCAGCTGATGACTGACCGAAACAGTCACGTTTTC
Organism: Apostichopus californicus; assembly: GCA_020650975.1. Taxonomy (NCBI): domain Eukaryota; kingdom Metazoa; phylum Echinodermata; class Holothuroidea; order Aspidochirotida; family Stichopodidae; genus Apostichopus; species Apostichopus californicus. The sequence goes on from JAIPMN010005114.1 coordinate 7,818, forward strand.
ATTAGTTTTGCTGCCGCTCTGGAGGAGGTCGAGGAGGAAGCGTGGAAAGATAGCAGACAAATGCTGACAAATTGTACTTACTTGGAGGATGAAGAAGTAAAAGTCCAAGGCTTTAGAATCTACGGAACTCCTTGGTAAGATACCCCCCCCCCCTCAGTCCAACCCAAATGTTTTTATGTTGTCCATACTCTAATTAGGTAATTACTCCAAAACTGTGTGTCAGTACTATATGGACTCTATACTGAATGCTTTGGCCTTTCTTCAGATTTGAGAATTAATAGGAGGGGGCTCTGAATTTACTTTGCTCCTCGCTTACCTGTCTCCCCACAACCATGGTTACAGTTCCGTACGAAAAACGATAAACAAATATTCCTCGCTTACCCCAGAACGCAGATGGTAGACAGATCACTTGGCCCGTCCCAAATAACCATGCATCCTGGGATCTTCCCAGTGTCTTAATGGCTCCTACGATCTGAACCCACCTTCAGGTGTCATTATAAATATACATAGGCCCATTGACACTACTGTAGGGTTCAATGGTCCATATTAAATCAAGCTATTCGGGGGTGGGGGGGGGGAGGGTGGACCACATTCCCCGGAAGTTTTAATGCCACCTGTTCACACCTCATACAGATCTGTACTGTATATACTGCATGGATACATTGGTACATGCTTAGGCAATACTGCGGTATTAAATTGATCTAGGCGTGGCATAAATGGTACATGTTAACATCGATACACCTCTTGTGGTTGTCAATTAGTGCTGATGTCACATTAGATCTAATGTCACATTTTGTTCAGAAGAGCTGACCTTTATCCCCACACGAAACAGATCTGATTTAGAGATCCATCTTGGATCTCTGTCTCTGCCCAACGGATTAACAAGTGGATCTCTGAGTTGGATCCAGATCAGAAGTGTGTTTTTTACCCTAGAGACTAAATTTGGTGGTCCATGTTGAACTCGAATCGAGGTCAAGTGTTCTAAAACAGGCCCAGAGATCTCATGTGCTCAAATAATTTTGTCTGACTCGAATGCAGTGTGTGTGTTGTTTCGAGAATAAAAGGAAAAAAGAGCAAACGAATAGTATAAACCAGAGAAAAACTGTGTAATTGATGGTAACTCATAGTTACAATGTAGATACAAAATGATCCTTAGTGACTGAGTTACCATCAAATTTGTCAATTATACGGTAAGAGCAGCTCAGATTTTCATTATGAATAATTCATGTCTCAAGTTTGACGTACGATGTGAAGGATATCTGTGCATACCCTTTTGGTAGTGACGTTTGTATCACTTGAAGGAATAGACATTGGGAAAAAAATTATATGAGACTATACAAATGTCACTATACAAATGTCATTTTATTCCCTCTATTCACAATGGCCTCTCACACATATCCTTAATAACATATAAACGAACTTGAATCTAATAGATCAAACCAGAATGACAAAATATAAGAAATAAATTATTTAATATATGTGGTAGGCTTCTAATAGCTACTATTTTAATGCTCATACAATAAAATCTATTGTGTAGAAAGTTCTAACATTATGCTAACTTATCAGCCAGTATTTTGCTGTTTTCCATCCTCGTTGCACTTTAAATTCCTTTCCTGAGTATTTCATCGTCTCTCTGTACGATCGTCAATGTCTTGAGGTTTTTCCAATGGATGCGAGAATGGCTGGGTATTGAAAGTACTTTTTTGAAGCTTTTAGCAGTATTTAACCACCTATTATTATGACCAAACAGTTTCACTTTTGTTCGAGCTTTGAAGGCAAAGTCAATGTATGTGGTATTTCCTACATTGATCTGTTTGATATGTACCTACAGTATATTGATTTGACTGTCACTGTTAACAATAAAGAAGAAATTCAAGATTGAAGGATCTTCAGATTTAAAAATGAACAAAGTGTTGAGAATGAGCTTGAGAGCAGCTTTTGAAAATTGGTTTCATCAATCTTTTGATGATTTAATTTGCTAAATGATATTAAGGCAGTACCGGGGTTAACTGTTTCATAATATGCTGATTAAATACCTATAACAGTGCATATCATTAAATGGACAACTTTGTTTGATTATAATCAATTAATTGCTTAATTGCTGAAGTAAGTTTAGTTTCCCAGAGGTCACCAAGGTTACATTAGCTCATTTGAAACCCCACCCATGCAATCATCATGCATGGATGGTTGAATTAACACTGAATAATACCAATTTTTTTTTTGATTAATGTTCACAGACTACTATGACTAAGCAGCTGGCATATCATTTTCTCTTCTCCAATTCTCTCCTAATTTCACAGCTCATGTCGTATCTGCTGTTCTGTTTTAATGTTGCCAGATACTTAAGTAATGTTTAAGAGTTCATTTCTTTCCCACAGGATAATTTAAATAGCGATGCATGCATCAAACCATTCAATTCTACGACTGGAGATCTACCAATTCAATTGGTTCTTTTTATTATAACCTCACTTTTTATTTTATTTGATAAATTCTGTCACTTTTCTTCAATTATTTCTTTGACAGGACTCCGGGCGCTGGCGACTGGGCATTTACCTTAGCCAGAGGTCAAGCATGTCTGGATAAATGGGACAAAATACCACATGGAATTGACATCTTGTTGACCCATGGTCCACCACTAGGTAAAGCCCAACAACTGGGTCCACTTATTTACAAAGTACTCTTTGAGTTTCTGCAGATTAGATCGCCCTATTAACCATGTCTCAATAATATTTCATATATTACATACATCATGTATCACATACCAGAAAGCATACTATATCTATCCATATAGGTATCATAATATATCATTGCATAGCATATCACACATCATCATTTCATCTCATATATGTCCAGCATATACCCAGCTATGCCTAATAATATTTCATATGTTACATACATCATGTATCACATACCAGATAGCATACTATATCTATCCATATATGTATCATAATATATCATTGCATAGCATATATTTTATTGTATCATAGCATAGCATATCACTCATCATTTCATCTCATATAAATCCAGCATAAACCCAGCTATACCCAGCATTAATTTTAGTGTATGGAATCAGAGCTAGGCAATGTATCATATAAATACCATTTTAAAGTCCATTTTCGCCTGTCATGACTTACTCCAGGCTACTGCGATCTCGGTCAGGACGCGACCCACGAGGGGTGCGTGGAACTACTGAACACAGTCCGCAAGAGAGTCAAGCCCAAGTATCATGTGTTCGGACACATACCGGAAGGTCATGGCATCACCTCGAACGGGACCACAAATTTCATCAACGCTTCCATCTGTACGAGGAATTACAAACCAGCCAATCAGCCGATAGTGTTTGACCTTGCCACGCCGAAGGTCCCCACAGTGGAAGCCGAAAGCTCTGTATGAGGTCTGTGTTCTGAAATCTCCCTCTTTCATTTGAAACTTTTGACAAGATAAAGATTATGCCATATTGTGTGGCCATGACCCTTACCGCAGTGAGGGAGGGATGGGGAAAGAGGGGGTGGGAGGTACCATGGAGATCCCCGATAATTTCCACAGCAGCAATTTGATGACATGGGCGTGCGGGTGCCAACAGAGATAAGATTGATATCGTAACTTTTGACAGGGCAAGAAATACAGTAGTTCCCAGTGGCGGAGCGTCCATACAGTCAGGGGGGGCGGATGCCCCCCCTGACGGACTCAAATGGCCTGCTGGCGCCCTTTTCAGCTCTTTACCACTTTTTAATTATTCTAGATTATTGACTTTTTTATTGCGCTCTCATCTACTTATTGACATTTGTCACATTTTGTTGGTGTAATTTGGCTATGACACCTATTTATTCTTCGTTTATCTGCAAATTAGCCAGGCCCGGAAAGGGTCATTTCCGGCGATCTAGGGAGTATCTTTACTCAAAAATTTTCTGTACGCTACGCGCCAACCAGTGGTGGCGCTCCGCTTAGATAGTGTCGAAAGCGCCCCTACAGACCATTCTCGCCCCTCCTGACCATTCTCGCCCCTCCTGACCAATACCCCTAGCTCCGCCACTGGTAGTTCCCACTCTTCCTCTCCATCACAAAGTGAACTTGAAGCAAACAGTTTGTTATATATGTCATAGATGCACACAATTTGACAGACCTTTTTAATGTTTGTTTTAATGTTTTATGTTTGTTCTGAATTATTTTAGAATTTATGCTTTCTCATTATTTTAAAAGGTTTCATCATCGCCATCGGTCTGATATCCTTGGCAGCTAAACGAGGACCAATCTTTTGCAGAATCTTCTGTTTATGAAGGCAACACACAGCTAAATGATAAGGAAGCATTATAAGACGTAATGTTTTATATATGATGAGTCGCTTGAAGGAGGAGTCATTCTGCGCTTGTAAACTATATTTTACCATATTTATAGTCTAACCGTGCTCAGAAACGGGGGTTTGCTATGTATGCCACTGATAAGTAATGTTAAACACTTACATGAAATGTACAAACCATTGGCTAGATGCAGTCTGGATTTCAAATAATATTTTGTGCTTGATGGGATATTCTGGTGGCCAATCATTGTAACATAGTGCATCTTAAAGAGCTAGATATTCCACGCCATTAAAAGTAAAATAGAAAAAGAAAAAAAAACGTAGCTCAAATATCTGGTTGAGAACTCATGATTGATTGATTGAATGTAACTTTATTTTGACTGGTAATAAGCCATCCTTTAACACAGGAAGTGGAACAAAGTAAGTTGATTATGATGTCATTATGAAAGGTTTTCTTCAAAAGCTCTTCCTTTCATATTTTTATGATTTAAAATTGAAATGTGAAACATTTAGAATCATGTTTACTTTATAGCTGTCAATTTATTCATTGTGGTTACATCTTCTTCAAAATGCACATTTTTTTTGGGGGGGGGGGGTAGAAATTAAATAATTTTTCTCTGTGGATAAATGATTTTAAACATTATCCAGTGAAAACAGAGACATTTTGTTCAGCTCAGTGACTTTGCCATGATGACATCATTCTTTGTCAGCTGTTGCCAGATGCTTGCACAAAACATACTACCAAATTTGACAAAATTCATATATTTGCAGTACAAAGTGCATTGAGAAATATAGTTTTGGCCTGGAACCAAAGTATCAGCAATTTTATTAAAGGCATTGAAGACTCATCCCAAACCGCATGCGGCCATCTGAAAAAGTTAACTTTCCGTTGCTTGCAAGTGATGTTTTGTTTTGTTCGTGTCGTTACAAAATGCAGACAGTACAGTAATGAAACGTGATACCTTGTTATCTTTAGCTGGACCTGAGTATCCATCGCTGTATTGTTTGTACACTGTGCTGTGGGTATTGACCGCAGCTGTATGTACTGACTGTACACTAGTGTCTAATTACCGACGGTAGCAAGCTGTGAGTGTATTTTCTGGGATCGATGGTGAATTGGTGATGTCTAACACTTCTGTTACACCTCATTCGAAACTTGGTCAGATTACCGGCATGAGATGTTCTTTAATTGTGTGCGAGTCTTCACACCCTTTAAGTTTCTGTATTTATGATGCAATATCTCAGAAAGTTTATAACAATGATATGTGCTTATTTTTAATGTGAATGTATATATATAATTAATGGATGACTTGACTTTGGAACAGATTTTGAGCGAGTTGTTGTTATTGTCTAGAACTGTGGTCCTCAAACTGTGGTTTACAACCTAAAGAGGCTGGTTGCAGGAATTATTTGGAGGATGGCGAGAGAAAAAAAAACACCAAAATATTCTGAGGAATTTCCAAGAAAAACCCTTTATTACATATAGATCTTACTATGTTAGATGAAACACATGCCTATAATTGCTGTAAACTACATGTCCGTATCGATTTTGTGTGGCCAGTCAGGGTGGGTAGCATTTTCCCGTGCAGAGTTTTTCCATGTATTAATTAGCCGTAGGATATATGCGTGTTTAGGAAACCGAGGAAGGCCTAGATTTTTGGAGACAATATGTTGCAAGGGGGAGGGCAGTGGGGGGGGGAGTGTAGATGAGTGATATGAACTTATTAAGGTTACTTAAAACATGGAGCTATAAACAGATAGCTCCATGCTTAAAAGTACTCTCAATTATGAGACTGAAATTAGTCTGGATGAAAGGTAGGGCTCAAAATAATGAGTGAGGGCATGCTTTAGATGATCATGAAGGGCGAAATTTAAAGCTGTTGTTTCTCGCTCACCAAGTTAGAAAATTTATCTACTTTTGCGATTCTTTATATGATGTGCTGAAGTTTTGAGAGTGTATAGCAATGATCAGTGCAGGAAATTACTTGTGGAAATTAAGGTTTTTGGTAATTTAAGTATCCTAGTTCAAAACATGGGACCAATTTATATTTCCATTTTGATCAGTTACACCACGGCATGGGACCAAGCTTGGTAATGTTATAATGTAGAGGAGGGTGGGGGGGGGGCATTTCTTTCCAGTAACATTGATCCTTGTCCTTTTTTCCCCTTTTAGACTTTTGGTTTCAATTCTAGTTTTTTTTTTTTGCCTTTTGGACTGCACTTACGATCTACCTTGCTTTGTTATGTTAATGAAAGATAGAGAGTAAGTCATACATTATGTTAAATTGTTTTCACTGAAAATCTTCAGGCAGTGCAATTTGGTGGTTTGTGCAATATATGGAAGTGGGACATAGGGGCACTGACATCCAAGAATATTTTATTCTTCTGTTCGTTAGCTTCTTCGTTCCTTCATGTCTTAATTCATTACAATTTAAAAATATGTAAATAAATGAAGGAAAAAGAGATTGTCTTTTCGCCTGAAGGCAGAGAATAAGTTATCCATCATGTAGGCCTAATTATAAGGTGACAGGATGCCCCGATTTTTGGGGACAGTCCCCGATTCCAAGTGTCACTGAAAATGTCCCAGATTTAATAAGAAGTCCCAGAGATGTTAAAATACAACATGGGTGGGATGGATGGTTAATACACCTCGGCATGTTGTAATTCATCCCATTTGATTTTTATCTGGTAAGAATGGTTTTGTGAGAGGCTATGAGTATGAGATCCTCTGGAAGTCGAGAGCTGTACTAATTACATTGAGAGCCCCCCTCCCCCTTTTTTCTCCGTGGCAACACAATCTTAGATCTAGATGATGCGTTTCTATAGTAACAACTGGCAGAGGTGAGATGTGAGGTAGAACGTTTTAAGGCCTATAGTTCCTGGATGAGAGAGTCTTTGGGAGAAGAGAGTAATTTTAAATTTATTATTACATTGAGAGGAATATAACTTTTTTGAGTCATTGTATCCATGGTTACACCATAATTAACATGGTTTACCAGTTAAGGTCTTGATTTTAATTTGAAGAAACTAAAGTAGCTTTGAGATTTTAATTCAGCATTTTAAAGGGACACAAACCCAACCATCATCTTTGGCATACTATTGCAGAGATCTTAGTGAAAAACAACC
>JAIPMN010005115.1:0-16364 GCA_020650975.1 Apostichopus californicus
TATGTGACTATCAAGTCACTGAAGCATTTCATTTAGCTAAATTATGTGTGGTTTCAAGCCACTGATGTTTGTTTGCTTTCAGCATAACTAGTGTATTGTTTTCATATCACTAAAACAGGTGTGGTTCAATTATATGGGTATCAAGTCACTGATGTATGTGAGTATAAAGTCACTGATGTGTGTGGGTATGAAGTCACTGATGTATGTGGATATCAAGTCACTGGTGTATTTGGGTATCAAGTCACTGATGCATGTGGGTATCAAGTCACTGATGTGTGTGGGTAGTAAGTTACTGATGTCTGTGGGTATCACGTCACTGATGTATGTTAGTATCAAGTCACTGATGTATGTGGGTATCAAGTCACGGATGTATGTGGGTATCAAGTCACTGGTGTATGTGAGTATCAAGTCACTGATGTGTGTGGGTTTCAAGTCACTGATGTATGTGGGTTTCAAGTCACTGATGTATGTGGGTTTCAAGTCACTGATGTATGTGGGTTTCAAGTCACTGTTGTATGTGGGTATCAAGTCACTGATGTGTGTGGATATCAAGTCACTGACGTATGTGGGTATCAAGTCACTGATGTATGTGGGTATCAAGTCACTGATGTATGTGGGTATCAAGTCACTGATGTATGTGGGTATCCAGTCACTGATGTATGTGGGTATCAAGACACTGATGTATGTGGGTATCAAGTCACTGCAGTTCCATGTTGTGGTTTCAGTTGCTATGTAATTGATTTAGAAAGTTTTCACAAGATGGGAGGGTGTTATTGAGGGTTGGTTTACCCTCATGATGAAGGATTACATACAGGTCATCATAAAATTTAAGTTAAATTGAAATAATGATATCCTGATGAGAGGTAGGTCATTCCCAAATTTTGCGCCAAAAATTGTCCAAATATGAACGTAACTATGCCCTGTTAAACTTTACAGTATTTTACAAGGAATTAACTGATCCCTTTTCAATTTGTAGTTCCTTTCTGGCAGCAAAGGAACCTATGCAGTCAGGTCGGCGTGCGACTGTGAGTGTTTGTGTGCATCTGTATACTTGCCTGGGTCTGTGATAACTCAACAACATTTTGGCTACAATATGACATTAGGTTTCAGAGTTGTTGCAATGTAAACATATTTGTGTTTCATAAGGTCAATACCAAAAACGATTGGAAACACCTCACTCTAATACATGCAAGTATGACAAATATTCCAGGCCTATTTTTGGGCTGGGTGGGCCCAAATTTAATTTCCACCTTAAATTCATGTTGGGATGCATTATTTGGGCCTGATTTTGTGGGGCCCAATATTATTGGGACCATTTTGGCCCACATTTTCTTTCCATTGCAATAACTCTGCAACCTGAAGTCGAATGGTAGCGGAACTTGGAATACAGTTGCTAGTTAAAAGCTGGTACATGTAGGTCAATTGTGCCCTGAAAAATTCTGGGCTCATGTTTAGGCCGAGGGGGCCCAAGTTTTATTTCCACCTCAAAAGCATTTGGGACACATTCTGTGGGCCCATTTTTGGGACCATTTGGGCACAAAATTTGACTGTTCCCAAATTTTGGGGAGGGGCCAAAATTGTCAAATTGCAATAACTCCACAATCTTAAATCAGATGATATCCAAACTTGGAATACACTTGTTGGTTAATAGCTGGTACATGTGGGCATAAATATTATGATATTGGGTGATGGCATACAGCACTTTAATATTCCACTAAGCAAGGAACCATAGTGCCCATTGAGCTCTTGTTTATGTTAATTTTACTCAAAGTGTCCATTTTTTTCCTTCTTCAGATTTCTGTCTTTACAACCTCTCCTCATTTGATGAAGCTAAGCAAAGTCAGCAGCAGCTCCTGTTGAGGTCAAATCTGACACCATCCTTAAAGGTTAAAGGTCATCAGTTATTAGGATGTTGCTTTGCACAGCAGGTTTGTACATCCAATATTCAGTAGTTTAGAGCAAAGTCTCTGTATTTAAAGGGTGACTTAGGACCCACATTTTCAGTTTTCTTTTTCAAACTGTAAAACTACTCACAGGATATGTTACATTGCAATACCACTGTAAATCATATCACAATATGAGCCTTTAAGCATCAGAGGCTGATCAATCAAAGTGGCTGGACCACTTAGTCTAGTACATCAGAGCGACAAATATAAGACAAAGATCGTAAGGGAACTAAAGTAGTCTTACAAATGCATTACAATTGTTTCACAGACGCATGTTGCTGAATTTCATTCTAGGATGTTCTGTGTTGGCTATAAACTTAAAAAATCATCTTTACCAAATAAGTTTAGAAGTTTTCAAACAATTTATGCTGTTTCAAAATTAAGCCAGAACAGAAGGAGCTGAAGTTAACCTAACTTCTGAAAGTTGCATTCTCAAAAGTTAATGTAGGGTAACAGTAAATAACCTGGTAACAAATGTAGAGATGGAACATAGTGCATTCAAAAGTTTATTTCACATTTGTTGGATCACAACGAAATATTCCTAAAGTCATTTAAGGACCTTTCTGGGGAATACAATTCTTTGTTCCAATTATCAGTATCTTTTACCTCTATCTGTCCATAGTAGCCTTTGCAATGGAAGAATGAAAAGGTGATATTGCTAGGTTGGACAAAAGTTGAAAATAACATCTATAAAATGTTGTGATCAATGCAAATTAAAAGTTTTGATCAACCTGGAAAGAAAATCAGTCACTTGATTTGATGCGACTGATAACTTCTCTTGAAGTGAAGCAATGAATTCCTTCTCAGTTAACGTACTTGCCATGTATTTACATGAACAATTTTGTTACCATGGCGAATAGCAGCATAAACATTACCAAGTCAATGTAATCAATTAATTGATAACTGAATGGCAGTACTGTAGTGAATCTGATTTAAATGTGAAGTGGCTCAAAAAAGTTAGCTAGCATTTCTCTACACAGTGACCTCAAGTCAATGACTCGAAGGGATATTCCTGTAACAGAAAATGTGACACCTACCTTACAAGAAAAATATTCCACACTGTTATTAGAAAACCACATCTCAATATCTTGCTCCTAACCTAGGACATGGTTGATGGAATGTGAACAGTTTGGACTGTCTTGACCTTTAATTCTTCCATGAAGTGGATCACAGTGGGTGGTCTGTGACATCATTACAGCAAATGTTCTTCAAAAGTGTAACTTTCCTATTATAATTGTCTTATTTATTAATCCTTGAAATCCTCTGATCATTTCTAATATGCATGTACAGTAGTAATTTGGATGGAAGTTGGTTATTCGTAATTTGTTAATAGCATAATTGATACCAGTTCCACTACACTATCAGTTTGGATGTGTAGGAATATGTCATCATGTGATTAACCAGAACAATGCACCATTCAGTAGCTAAAAAAATACTGCAGGGCGGCCACCATTGTTTCCTGTTTCAGTAATTAGTGCAACTGTTTTTTCGTCATTTTCAAACATTTATGATTTTTTTTTTGTTTCTCGATAGGGCAAGTTCCAGTTAGCAATCACTGAATTTAAGAAAGCCTTGACTGATGTCAACCAGGTATCGCCTCTTCTGAGTCTGTTCAACCTCTCATTGCTCTTCCTTAAGGTTGGTACAACAGATACAGAGGTTGAAATTCTCAGTCATCTCATAAATGTAAGTTTTTCTTCAAATGTTTTGTGAATTAATTTCATGGAATGTAAATGCAGAGGTATCCAGATGCAGTTTATTACAAACTTTATTCTGCAGAATGTGTTATTTCACAAAGTTGTACATCGTCACAACAACATAAGTTGACAAACTTGCAATGCAAACAGCAGTTAAAGCAAATATTCTATGCAATGAACGGTTTGATTGACTAGAACATACAAAGAATTCATACAATAAGACTATAAAAGGAGGTTTTAATCTATCTGTGAGGGTTTAAGTAGGCTGGCCTGAAAATTAAACAACTGTTATTAAAGAAAAGAAATATTTGTTTTTGAAATAGAGGAAATGAACAGAGAAGATTGTGTCCCACAATATATCAGATAAAAGCTGGTTTTTTCCCTTAAAGTTTATTTGAACTATATATTAATATACAAATAATGTATCCATTCGAAAATAGCAAAATTTACTTAATGAATTTTAGCATTACCACTATATATAATAACAACCAATGCGATGGATAGAAAACATAATTTGTGATGCCAAAATGAGAAAAAGTAAAACATTTTACAGAAATACTACAACAAACGTTAACAAAAATATAAGAAGTGAGAATGTGGAAATTGCGACAGTCTAAAAGGATTAGCCGAAATGATAAGGATTTGAGATATTTATGAATGAGGAGAAAGCTTCTGTGAGATCCTCGAAATAAATGTTCTTCTTATTAGTCTTCGTTATGTCAAAAGATATAGTTCTCCACCTTCAATGCAAACGTGAACTTATGAATAAATTCATTACAACTTCAGGTCTTGTTTTGACGCTTGGTACTGAAAATATAAAACTTAAGAGATGAAGAATGAGAAAATTCTAAGGGTGGTTTTTAATAAAAACCCAAAGAAAAAAAATGCTCTTTTGTGAAAGTGAAAATTTGCAACAATAACCTTACTGACCCCTTAACCTATCAAAGAAGAAGTGATGTAACACATCATAGGAAAATGATGAATAGTTTCAATTTAAACTTGACAAAATTAATGTAAAGTGTTGTCAGAGATGCCCATGAGGTTAAGGAGTCTGTTGGTTGGAATAATTCTATGTAAGAAATGGAATTGAATGTAGGAGTGTCTCATCTCAGAAACAGAGTGTCAGGGCCTACTGAAAATATTACTCCAAAATCTTGACAATTTGAAACCCCTAAACTCTGCTTTCCATTTGGCCTGAGCAGTTAGCTCCACAGCGACCCTAGCCAAGTAGATATAACCATAAAAATACCGAGAAACAGAACCTATATCCTATCAAACAAAGCAATATTAAATTTAGTAATGTCATCAATGTTACACCCGCTAGGCTTCCACTGAAGATGGAAACTAGAGGGATCAGTCCCCAGTAAACAGTAAAAGGAAAGTGTGCCAGCTGGAACTTTTCCTTGATTGTATGATAACTTAGGGCCTTATTGTTGATGTCAAAAAATCAGAAACAAATTTCACACCCTTTTTGTACATGAAATGATAGTAGAAAAGGTTGTTATTGATGCGAATGATGATTGTTCCAATGATTTGATTACCGAAGTTATCTGAAGGAGAATTGAAAGAAGCCTCCAGCCACGCTCTAACTGTTTGGTGTACAAACAATTAGAAAGCGTTGGAGATCTTTCCCCTTACAATTACACTGAAAAAGCAACTAACCACCTAAATTGAACAGACTGTTAGTAAGAAATAGCTGGCAGACTCCTTCAGTGTTATCCCAATATCGCTTTATCCAGGTACATTTTAAACTATTAATGAAACTTGGGATATGCACAACATTTAAGCCTCCTTTAAATACCTGTAAATTATTTATGAGACTGTTTCGCTTGACTTTATAAGGAAATCGAAAATGGTATTTTCTACGTCCTTAATAAAATTACATGGTGGGTCAGGAAGAACCAAAAACAAATAAACCAGCTACGATAGATCATAACTTTTACCAGAATGTTGCAGTCACTGGGATAAGATCTCTTGTAGACCTAAGCAGCAAACAGCTGTTATGCCTCGAAAGTTTGGGGATGTAGTTTAATCTAAAGAGATCGTTCCCATTGTGCGTAAACCAAATACCTAACTCCTAACAGGACCAGCGGAAAACTTGCAGTTATAGTTTTTACAAAAAGCAGGGGGGAGATGTACGTAAGATCTGACAGAAAACAAAATGGATTTATCTACATTAATAGTCAAACCTAACAAAGTTTTATAAATATTGAGGATACGGATAGCTTCATTTAAGGATTCCCAGCTACAGTCCAGAAAGAAATTTCAATACCATATAATCTGCTACACTTGTGTAGATAGCAAAAACCTCAGTACAAATAATAAATAAATATGGGCTATGCGGGCAGCCTTGACGTACGCCTCACTGTACCAGGAAAAAAACTTGTAGAAAAGACATTATTGCAAACACCAGCTGTGCAATTGCTGTAAAAACTTCAAACCCAATTCATGAAACTTTGACCAAAGTTATCTAATAAGAAAACTCCACTCCAGTTTTACGAAAGCTTTCTCAAAATCATCGAACAGCATAAAACCTGGCGTTTGTGGAGATTACAGCGAACAATAAGATCAAGAATGTACCTGATATTTTCCCCGATAAAACGGCGCGTAAAATACCTGCTTTGTTGGACCAAAAATAGTTCCAATAACACATTTCAGTCTGGCAGCGATAGCCTTTGCACCAATCTAATAGTCCGTATTAATTAAAGAATTGGGCGGTAATGTTTTAAGAGGGTTTTGGAAAGAGGGTACTAATGCCTCTGGATTGTTCATGAGAGAGATGGATATGATTGTAGGAGTAATTTAAAGAGTCAACTACTGTACATAGTTCCCCAAAAGATGCCAAAACTTTTTCTAAAAATTAGCTGAAAGACCATCACTACCAGGAGATTTTTCGTTATTTAAAGTGCTAACTGAAATACTACACTCCTCGAATGTAAGTTCCCCGTCACAGCTATTAGAATCATCATGATTTAAATGCTTCGGGGGCAAATTAAGAAAATCGTTTGCGGGTTACAATGACTGCTCTTATATAAATTTTCATAAAAAACTTTGATAATTTGAAGAATAATATGATTGTCCGTATGAATATTGCCATTAACGTCACATATCTTATGAATAGAAATATTTTGTGTTCTTTTCGTTTCTCAAGGTTAAGAAAATATTTAGTGTTCATTTAACCTTGTTCCACCCAACGAGCACGAGAGCGGATAATAGTTCCTTGGAAGTTTTATGTCGTAAAAATGCAGCTGTTCATTTCGAGCATCTTGTTATTGTGTTTGGGTTTCATGTGAATCTTTGCTGAATAGGTCTTGTTCCAGTTGGGTTATTTTTTGTGTAAGCTTTTCCTCTCTGTGTCGCCTTTCCTTTGCTTTTTTCCTTGCAAAGTCTATGCTATCTTTCCGTATGAGAAACTTGAGGCCTTCCCATCGCGATGACGGGTTTGAGTGTGAGATGTCGGGTAAATAGTCCTAGATGGTATTTGTGATGAAAAAAACATAATCTGGGTTGCTTAATAGAGAATTATTCAGCTTCCAGTTACCCAGTCCTCTCTTTTCTTTGGCGATAGTGCATGAGAGCTTTTACAAAGGAATGGTCTGATTCAATACCTGGAGAGTGTGACAAGTTGGATACTGAATGAATATGATGTGAAATCAGGACAAAATCTAAACGGCAGTACAAATCTGGGGTGATATTGGAGGTCCATGAATAATTTTTGGATCTGGGATTTCTCTCCCTCCATAAATCGATTAGGGACAGCCCAGTCATAAAAGAAATACATTCGTTCCGTGCACGATATTTGTTCTTTGCTGCCCCCTGTTTTGTCGATGTTAAGATTGAACACAAAGTTGAAGTCTCCTCCTATGATCAATGTATCACAAGTAAACTCAGAAATAGTTTGAGAGCGATTATTAAAAAGAATAGGGTTATCCACGTTGGGGCCATAGATGCACACAATGGTCATGATTTTGTCTGTAATGGCTATATCAGCAATGACGTATCTGCCAAAGTCATGACTATGACACTTTAAAATATCAACGTTCAGAGAGGGGTTAAAAAGAATGAAAACCTGTAACTGTCAAGAGTGCCATGAGAAAATAGAATTTGTCCTCCCCACTCATTTTGCCCAGAGTTTCTCGTCCACAGATAGGGTGTGAGTCTCTTGTACAAGAATGGTTTGTGCTTTTCTTTGTTGGAGATAGGAGAAAAGACGCCACCTTTTATTATTCTGACACTATCCTCTAGCATTATAGGAAACTATCGTGATATCAGCCACTTGGGAACACAAGGATATTGAGTACTGGAACAGATACGTTGAGGAACTTGATGATAGTGGAGGATGAACACAAAATGACGAAAACGAATAAAACCAAAAAGTCAATCCAAATAAAGAGTGATACCATAGAAGTAATGGAAGCCCCATGCCACATGGAATGGCTCCCGAATTGGAAAAGGTGACATTCTTGTAATGTATGTATGTATGTATGTATGTATGTATGTATGTATGTATGTATGTATGTGTGTATGTATGTATGTATGTATGTATGTATGTATCTATGTATGTATGTATATGTGATCTTCCCGCAAGCAGGAACTCGCGAAAGAAGCCATGAAGGCTTATAGACTCGCAAGCTGACCGAAGCCAATCTCTCGGCACACATCCATTTAACGTCTATGTCGGGAAGTTGTTATTGAACAACACCCTTGCCAGACGACACACATTGCTGTCGGCGGGGAATCGAACCGGGGATCTCATGACTGGGAGACGCCGGCGTTAACCACTAGGCTATACACTCCGCCGTTCTTTGCTGTCAGTTCTTTGCTGTCAGTTGCTGTCAGTGCAGTCAGTGAATGTCAGTGAATGGTTACATTAACATGCCCTCCCGGGGACTTGACGAAAAGTAAGAGTGGAAAAGACATCAGTGAAAGAATGCACATGCTCAGGCTTGCCTAAAATTATATGGCTTACCGTTGCTTCCACGCCAACAACCTCGTGAAAAACGTTATCTGGTGCCTTGCTGGAAAAGTTCCTGAACTTCTGACTTATACTTTCTCTTTTCGGCTAGATCGATCTTGGTCAGGTCATCAATAATTTAGTAGCGTTTGCTCGATAGGGCTTCTCTGGCATGCTTTAAGGTGGTAACTTTATCTTGGTAATACGAAAGCTTCACCAAGATGTGCCTGTCTCTCTTTGGGACTGATCTTTCGTCCCTCTGAGCCCGTTCCAACCTGCAATCCTAGATTCCAGTTTCATTTAGCACTTTTTTGGCAATTTCCAGGCCGTTTTCTCCATCTTGAGTTGTATAACTAACGATTTTGATGTTGTTCTCCTGGAGAATCTTTCGTTCTTGCTTATTTGTTCTAAATGGCTAATTCTATTGTCCTCCAGAATCTTCAGTCTATTCTCAAGGGATGAGCACTTCTGCTTCAAGGCAGTGTTCTGTACTGTAATCTCTTCAACTCGCAAGATGTCAATATTCTTTGTTAACTCTTGTTGGAGGCTCTCAAATTCTTTGACCATACAACTCTTCAAACCGTTAATCTTGGTGGCCAAAGTACTCGCTGCCTCTGCCTGTAGGGCTTCCATGTCTGATTCAGACTTGAGTTGGACTGGTGTTGTGTTAGGCTATGGCATAGGCTTCGCTGACTAAGGACCTGCTTGTGTTTCTTGATTCCAACACTGCCTCTTGCTCGAGTGAACTTGAGGAGTACTGTTTATTCTATAGGCAGGTTTGACCGTCATGCAGGACTTGAACCTGCAAGCCTTCGATCACAAGTTCACTGCCTTAAAGGCATTGAAGACTCGCCCCAAACCGCGTGCTGCGCTCTGAAAAAGTAAAATTTCCGTTGCTTGCAAATGACGTTTTCTTCTTGTCGCTACAAAATGCAGACAGTAATGAAACATGATACCTTGTTATCTTTAGCTGGACCTGAGATGTCCATCGCTGTATCGTTTATACACTGCTGTGGGTATTGGCTGCAGCTGTATGTACTGACTGTACACTAGTGTCTAATTACGGATGGTAGCAAGCTGTGTGTGTATTTCCTGGGATCCATGGTGGTGTCTAACGCTTCTGTTACACCTCATTGGAAACTAGGTCAGATTACCTTGACCACTTGACCACAACTCTCTCACACTATTAAGTCTCTCAGTGTGGTTACCTGCTCTTAGAATGGCAGTAAAATGCTTGTTGAAAATTTGAGCATGGGTGACCGTAATCTGACTTTCTAGCATATTTGGGGGGCAATAGCTGATGTGACTTCATAATGTGACTATTTCATACTAATTCTATTTTGGTATCGATTACCATTTTTCTAGGCCTCTTCTGAGATCCATCCTACTCTGCTGCAAGATTCCTGTCTCATCTTTTCTCCTGGAAGCAACCTTTACCTTTCAACTACAGACCTACAGATCAAAGCCATGTATGTTTATGCTCATAGATGCTTACAACTTGAAAGGTGAGTGTGCAGGGTGGCTTACGGTGGGGGGGTTATGGATGTGATCAAAATTACAAGATGATCAAGACTGTGTTTCAAAAAGTTTGAAATTGAAAAAAATAAATGGAACTAGAAGGCATTTTTTCTAATGACCTTAGGAATAAAAGTTCTGTGATCCACTGAAGGCATTATCTAGCTTGACTTTGATGTAGATTGAGTAAAATTCTTGATCACATGGTACTGACTTTGTTGACTAGCATCACAATCAAAAAAGTGTTTAAAAGAGACCGGCTCCACTTTAGGATGAAACAATGGTCTCCTAGTTGGTTGGAGGAAGACTTGTCATACATTGGTAACTGGTGACAGTCCTACACAGCTTAAAACTCCATTTGGTATTTGTGATAATTAGAAATAAAGTGTATATCACATTACTTACTTTTGCTTGAAGAATGATACTGCAATACAAACCATCCTTCACAAGACCATATTCAGTATTCAGATTTTTGCTATTATAGAACCTTACAAAGCAAGTAAAAAATTAAGGTATCTTCAATGGGCACTTTAGATTGTGATACAACCCGCTGCCTCTTTCTTGAAAGTATCCTCTTCTGCAAATGGTTTCTTTGTTTCTGTTGAATTTGTTGTTTATATTCCATGTATGTAGCACTGTTAAAGGGAAGTTAAGGGTTCTGATTTTCTATGGGAGATTGAGAGTCTCATTAAAGTTTGATATTTCTAATCTAACACTTTGTTCATTCATGTGTGACCTACAAAAGTAAATCTTGGATTTGGTTCTTGAATTACAAGAAAGAGACATGTGAGACTAATATTGAGTTTTCTTTTATTATTTCATATCTTTAAAATCAATGTAGATAGTATCATTTTGAAGAAACTTCAACTTAAATTCACACTTTAAGCAGTTTAACAAAATAGTTTTGAAGTTTAAAATTACTGGTCCTGATGCTTTCTGAGATATATTGACTGGAGTGGGATGTTGTATGTCTGCATGATATGCAAGGTAGTGCTGTGGCTTCTGACTTATGTTGTCAACAAACAAGTGCGTAACAGGCAATTGTATATATTATAAGTATATAGCTCAGGTTATATATTCAGAATGTGTATTCTTTATATTACTGGTTCCTGTTTATGATTTGCTATGGTTTCAATTTCATAAACATAAGTAAAAGAAACACAAAAACCTCTGGTACCGGCACTTCAGACCTTACTCAGAAATTATAAACACTGGGAAGGGGCCAAGCAATGTTTGGCTGTAGCAGGATTCAACCAGTGATCTCACAGGTTACAAGCCCTGCGATCTACCAACTAAGCTATTCAGCCTGGTTGTTTATGGCAACCCCTATATAGCCATTTCTTTCCTGGGAATACCAGTCAGAAGCTATAGTGCAGGCTTTTCTTTGCTCTCTAATTTCCTTTATAAATTTACCAGTCAGTTTTCTGTTCATCATGTGGTTTATCACCGTTATAGACTTGAAGAAGCTGCTGGGACATTTCTTGATCTGATTGGTCATTTAGAAGATGCTTCTGTTACCAGATTGGTGAGTGACATCTCTCAGAATGATTGAGAATTTGATTTTTTCCCATAATTTACAACTGCGGTGTGAATATAGCCAGAAACCTAAGAATACTTTAAAAGATGTTTTCCAGTTTTAGTATAAAGTTTGTCCGAAAATACCAGAAAGCCTCTGTATCTCCACTTAATACAACAGCTTGTTACTACAAGTTGGTCAAATTTTAAATTGAAATGTCTGTGTAGAAGGTACAGTATATTTTTTAGTCTAAGAGTATCTGTGTGGAAACTATTACACAGTCACAGACAGACTGACAGGTTTACAAAATATCCTCCAATCATACATATTCCTGAAAAATGTATTTTGCATTGATTGTGGTATTTGTGTTTTATTTTATTCTTTGATACTTAAATTTCAGAACAATTCAGTTCTTGATCTCTTCTAGTGAGGTTTCATCTCGATTCTTCTCGAAGGAAGAGTTTAAATATTTAAGAATTGCTGATTTGTTTTCTGCTTTTCAAACCATATCTGGGCAACTGAACTTTTTAGGAAATAGTGGAACCAGTAAATTACTCATTTCTTTACATTAACCGGGTGACAACCTACATATGTAATGCTTCCATAATGGTTTGATACATCCTAACCAGCTATTGAGAGTAATACCTATTACGATTTGGCAAAATTTGGAGAACCTAATGAACAAAGACACAAAGTTACCTTTACCCTGAAGTTATTTGCAGGAGACATCAGGTGTCACATAATTTTTTTTAACTTTCCCATGTTTTTATTTAAAAGTAGTTAATACTAACATAACAAAGAAGAGTACCAGGGTGAGGAAATTAAGTTAATATTTGTTGGATGACAAACTATTGGAGGGTGTTGTTGTTGTGTTTAATCAATTGCACTTATTTTTTTATGGGGGAGGGGTGGGGAGAAGGGCTTTGCTTGGTAAATTAGGTAAAATTTTCCACCAAAGCTAAAAAAAAATGAAAAATGCTTATATTCATTGAACATTTGTGAGGAAATTAAGTCAATACTTGTTGGATGAAAAAATCTTGGAGGATGTTGTGTTTAATCACTTGCACTTATTTTTTATGGGAGTGGGGAGGGGTGGGGTGGGGAGGGGAAGGGAGGGTTTTGCTTGGTAAATTAGGTAAAAATGTCGACCAAATCTAAAAAAAAAAAAATGGTTATATTCATTGAACATTTTCAACGATTGCTTTTTCTTTGCAGGGATACAGTTCTTTACTACCAGTAGTTACCCCAACCATTTCACACCTTTACCTTGAGGCTAGCTTTGCACTGCTGGGTGTCAACAAGTTTGAAGAGGCAGAAGCAATTTGTGACATTCTTATATCCAGGTCTGAACATTGTGAGGTCACAAGTCGTGGGTTGTTCCTTGATTCTAGCACCGCTAAGACTGAAACTAGAAACTTGAGAGAGGGAGAGGAGGGTAAAGTGAGTACACCTGGAGGGTTTACTGACCGACAAGAGGATCATTCAACAGAAATGGTTACAGATGTGCGCCTGGATCTACAGACTGTTAGGGATAGGTCACTTACAGAAACACTTTGTTTAGCATCTGCTCATCTGATTAAAAGTGAATGTTTGATGAAGATGAGAAATCCTTCAGGGAGCTTAGAGAGCTTGGATAAAGCTCTTCACATCCTGCATGAATGTTCATTCAAGGAAAAGGAAGAAGATATTGCTTACTCATCCTGCCCGGTTACAAAGAGGAGGAGACTAGAGCCAAGTAAGTGGATTTTGCAACCATATCTTCTTTATATAGAAATATGTAAACCCTCTGCGATGCCTTTTTTTAATATTAAGATACATTTTCTTGGATTTATTTATCTATTTCCTACCTATAGTTTTCTGGAAAACACTTTTTCTCCACTTGAGCAAACATTTTTTGTAGTTTCATTTATTTATTTCGTTTATTTATTTGTTTTTTCACAACATATATACAACAAATGTAGCGAATACAGAGAGTTATGGAATGTGAAAGGAAGTGTATCAAGAAACCCTTGTGGGCTTATCTAGTGTTACACTCCCTGTACATAGAGTACACAAATAACTTATAAAAAAAGAATTAAGGAAGAACTAAGAAAAAGAGAAAAAAAAGAATTAAGAAAGAACTAAGAAAAAGAGAAGAAAAGAAGAAAGGAAGAAAAAGAAAAGAAGGAAAGTAGTCGCTTTCCAAGTAGAGGAAATTGTTAGTAATGGCTAAAAGTAGCGTTTTTTTGTCATCTAAGTATGTCTTAGATGCAGTAACTCCCATTATAAAAAGTTAATTTATTCAACTTATGCAAGTTACATTTCTAATAATCAAATAATTTGGTAGGTTTCTTAAGCAATAATTGTATGGGTTTGATTAATATTAAATTAAAATACAAAAGTGTCCTAGTGACAAGTTTGTCAGGATTTATTGAAATTGTTAAACTCCTGTTTATTATTTACTGAACACAAGAAACAATGAGCATTTTTCATTTGGCAGATTCATCTGCCTGCAAAGAACATGTTGCTTGGACTGAAGCCTCAAACCCCAAAACTTTTATTTACTTGTTTTAGTGATATACGATAACTTCACGTGTCCCTAACTTCTTTTATTGTGTTATATATATGTAGCTGCACTGATCGCCGTTATAGTTGCAGTGGTTGAAAATCAAGATGTTTTAAACAAAAGTTTAACCTACAAAGCTGAAACAAAGACAGCTATAAAACTACTACATTGAAATAAGCAAACATAAGTTTTGTATTTTGAGGCACTTTCATGAATCATTTCACCCATTTATTAGAGTTTTCAATAAATTTCAAGGCATATGGGAAGTTAGTAAAATAAAAATCTTGATTCAAGCAGTTGGACTCAAGACCTTTACATGTATAAATATATCACTACCTGGAGAGATCTGATGGAACCATGGATGAAATCACATAGTTGAATGATAGAAGTAAGGCACCTAGTACAAAGTCAGAGAGATTGTCATTACCACTGTCCTTAGAAAGAAAAGTGGTCCTCTTAGCATCATAAAGTAACCATATTTACTTTCCTATTTAATTTTTAAATTTGTAACAGACCAGCCCGAGTCCAAGAATTCACAGGATATGGATCGAGAGAGAGAGGATGTGAGACTTCTCAAAGGAAGGGCCTACAATAATAAATCCTTCATCCTGATTGGTCAAGGAAATCTACAGGAAGCTCTTCCAGTGTTACTTTCAAGTTTAGGATGTTGTCCAGGTAAGTGGTAATGATTAGCAGCATTTACACTCATACTGTTGCATTCATTTTTTCTGTTCATTTGTTTGTTCTTTCAAAATAACTTCGTGGACCATAGCTGCAGTGCAATGATGACGAATGAGGTGCCTTCACCTCCCTCGGTATTTGCGAATGTGCTCTGATGCTTAGGTACTCTCACGTCTGTTGGATGGGGACATTAAGTGTTGGTCCCTTGAGCAGGAATGGATGCAACAGTTGCACACGCCTGCATTGTAACTCTCTAAATGCTTGATATATAATGTGGTGTTTATCCATAATCATCGCAAGGATAGGGTTTCGAAATGAGCTTCGGTCCGCATTTTAACCCTCTTCAAAAACTATATAAACATGCCATTGACCAAACCTTGATATATAAGGCAGTGTTTATCCACAGTCATCAAATTGATAGGGTTTCGAAATGAGCTTCGGTCCGCTTTTTAACCCTTTTCAAAAACTGCAAAACAGATATTATATTTTGCTGAGCAAACCATAGAAAGAAATCATAGAATATATGGACCATCCCTGTCAAGGGATGACATGGTTAAATTATTGGGGCGAAGGGATGAGGGTTGAGGGGAAGGGAGTAGATTGGATTGGGAGATAGAGAAGGTTCTGTTTATTTGTCATTAAGTTTAATTTTATCTATTACAGAAAATGCTGATGCCAGGAAAAATTATTGCCTTTTACTCTTTAAAATGGGCCAGAAGAAACAAGCTTACATGGAATGGAGGAAATATCAGAACAGCAGTCCTTGAGAATTTCCACTGCTGTTTATATTTGTACGGAAATTCAAAGCAGTTCTAGAGAATTGTCTACAGCAGAATGATGTGTTTTCCCCAGTGTAACATTTCTCATCTGGCAACAACGATTTGAGAATCAGCTATTCTGTTTAGTTGATTGCGTTAAGAAAGGAAGACACTTGCTGTAGCAGAGAAAATGGTATGTTTCCAATGTAACATTTCTCAACTGGCAACAATTTGACAGAGAATTATTTTGTTGTTAAAATTTTGTGTAGCAGTATTGAATGCTCTCAGTTTTGTATCTTATTAAAGACAATGTTGCCTGTGTAAACTGCTATACATCTTGTTTGTTCAACTACATTTCAACCATCAACGTTATCAACATTTTTCATAATTCAAGTATATACATACAAAGTATATGGTTGTGGGGATCCTCGAAAAGTTAAAAAGAACTTGTAAGTGAGGTATCCCCAAAATACAAACTGACAAAGTATAACAAAGGTACAAAGTATGACAAAAAAAAATGTTACAAGAAAAATGAATAATAATAACAAGAGAAAGTGTGGGGGGGGGGGGAGAACAAAAAAAAATTTAACAAAGACGTGGCCCGAATTTTAGACTAAATCATTAAAATTCTATTCGTAAGAAGGTAACGCTTTAAATTACGTTTGAATGAGGATAGATTATTATTTCCTTTGTATAGCAACTTGACCAGTTTGCATAAAATGTTGTGATATGTTTAAGGGATAAATTATATC
>JAIPMN010005116.1:0-11556 GCA_020650975.1 Apostichopus californicus
CAAAATCGGCGTGCCTTACGCAGGATGTCGGCACACCAGTTAGGCAATTACACCAAAGTGTAAATTTTCACGCGCATGAACGAACATTTTGTTCCCTTGCTCAAACGAAATCTGCGTAAGTCGCAGCTGTGATGAAAAAGTACGGGCATTAAAAAACATGACCTTTCTACACGTAAAGCATTTTGTATTAGTCATAGCACTTCCCTGGTCATATTTATTATTCATTTTGCGGGATTAATTAGACACAATTTAGATTTAACAAACAAAACGACTTGTCTGTATGTGTCGTTGACCTTCGTATCCTACAGCGAATAAATATATAAGTCAATTTGAAAAAGGATGAAACAATGAATAAACTGGACCAAGTGCAAACCAAGGTCATCCAACATGTATGTATGTATGTATGTATATGTGATCTTCCCGCAAACATCACTAAAGTCAAGTCATCCGACGACCCCTACCCAACCCAACCCCTCCCCCTCCCCATAACCAACCTCTTTGATTGGAGGTAAAAAAAAAATTAAAATTAAAATTCTCAAAAAGCAACTCCAACCATGCTATGTCGATACTGTGATTGAGATGATAACAATCAGGCGCTTACTAATGTTTTGAAACTTACGGTATATACTACTATTTTCTCATTCTACCCGAGTTATCCTTTCTAAGGCAGAGTTAACATTATTAAAAGCGAACAATAATTCCATTTACACTTAATCTCATGAAGACATTATAGTAAATCACCCGGTAAACTTACCCCTCCTGTTGAGGGGAGACATTGTTTGCAAGACCAGAATGTCTGTGATTCCATGCACATATTCTGGAAGTATTAACCAGTGTTCGGATTCGCCCTCATTGGATTCCTGTCTGTACTGGTACTTGGTAGTATTAATACTCAGTGTAAGATTACACATACTCGTAACCGTAAGTATAGAGCCTTGTATTCTCCAGAGTGTACTCATATATACCTACTCGTACTGGTTTAGCCTGTACGACAAGTCTGTAACTAAACCGATTTATATAGTTCTCGTTGGTCATCCTCCCTCTCAATTTTTTTTCACTATTTCCTTCTTTCATTCATTGTTACTCATCATAAAGAACAACAAATTCAATAGACATACCAGGGTTGGATGCAGAGGGAAACCTTTGACCTTTGATATTGATGATGTAACAAGGTAGTTAAAGCTGAAAACTGAAAACGTTTCGGGCGTGAAGTTATGAATCTTGAAATTACGATTAACTGATACATTTAAACAACAGAACGTTGGATGCAGGGACCCGCTGAAATATTATACCGAGACCAATTGCATTTCATGCGAACAGTTTGAATATCCACTTTTCCCCGTCAAACTTTTAGGACCGGCAGAACCAAAAGAGAGTCAGTAACAGGGGGACGTCTCCCCCCCCCCCCCCCCCCAAGTGCCCCTTTTCATAATTTATTTTGTACATTTTCATTTCTGTGGTTTAAAATGTAAATGAGAGCGTTTCCTTTGCTGGAAAACTGTAATAAAAAAAATGTTGTCCTTTTTTGCCCAAAACTTTCCAATACTGGAGTATATCGTGCGGAAAGCACAGAGGATCCATTTTGCCCCAACATGTCAATGTATACGTACATTATTATGTTACCTCCTAAAATCAAATTCACATGTTAAACTGCTCATGAAGCTTGGCCGCCTCACCCCCCACCCCACTCCCCCTCCCCGATTGAACTCGCTTCTACCACCCCCGCAAATTTTTGAAACCATTCTGGTTTTTGTCGCATTTAGATTTGAATGAACCAGTGCTTTCAAGGCATCCGTATATAACGTCTAACCCTTCACAGATCTCTGGACTAATTACGAAAGAGTGCGTTGTGTGTAGCTGCAAGCTTAACTTCTTGAGTCTTAAGTACGGGTATTTATGGCAATAATACCGCTATGACTCGCATAGGCTAATATAGCTTATATTATCGGTACGGTAGAATGACGTAGTGAGAAGGGTCTTCAATCACCCTTGAGGAAGTTCAGCGAAAGGAAATTAATTACAACATATTAAAACGGACGCTGAAAGACTAGGCGTATACGTATATATGCTATATTTGATGCGTTTGATATTATATTAAAACTGAAAGGGGGCACTTTTCTTATCGAGGCTAATGGCGAAAGGTTATATCTGAACTTTGATTTTACAGATGATATTTTCACGTATGTCGTGTATACGATGGAAATATCAGGGAATAAAATTGAAGTATAGCGCAAGGATGCGGATTACTTATAACGTAAGAGTCTCTTCATTAAATTAATGCGTACTATTTAAAGCGGAGTAAATGCGTACGTGTGTATAGTATCCCTGCTGTGATGGTTGATCCACGTAATTGCAAAGACGGTTGAGATGCGGAGTCAAGTGATATTACAGGCTCAAAGCTTGCTCGTATACTTGTCGACTATATTGTGTATTATAAACATTACATATACGGTAGCCTATATAAACTATAGACCTACGACAGAAGTCGATTAGTTGATCAATAAAGAAAGCTTCATTGACCATATCACATGAAAACAAAAACAAACAAAAGTGACGAGTGTAAAAAAGAACTGTAAACTGTATACAATGCGGGAAGGAAATTGTGTGAGAGGTAATTAAAGATAATTATTAATCAATCATAATTTGGACAGACAATGAATACGTCACAAGACGGTATTAGCAAGTCAGTCATATCCAGAGGCTAATAAGTTTGTTATGTAATACAGGGAGGTGTGTAGCAAGATTTGTCTATCAATAACTGCATCTCTTTCGTAATTCTCTTCCATTCTCTCGTGAAGGTTTCCTTATTTACTACGTGACTACGCAGTCTCCTTTCAGCCACTTTATTTGTGGAGCCTCCCCAGATGATTAAAAGGTGATTCTCATTATTTAAAAGAGTTACAGAAATACGACGTCGCTGATTGCAGTACATTAAGTGGTATTGGTCTATATGGTTTATCAAACTTGATTTCGTATCGACAGTCATCCTTTAACTCTCGAGTATGCTACCACCAGTATTAGACTAAATAGTCCAGCCACTTGAATTATTGAGCCTCAGGCGTTTCAAGGATCCTTTCGCCAAAATTGAAAGTGTTATAGAAAAACAACCTGGGATGATAGTAATGATTTTTTGTAACGATCTACAACATTTCTAAATTCATTTTAGAGATAGAAAAGTCATCCGTTAAATGCTTCTCCGTACGTATCAGGTCTAATCTAACATAGTTAACTATACATGCGTAATCCTCTAACACCAATAGCAACTAACACACGAAGTAATTACTTTTATCATTATTTCATTTATAAACATATTCACGACAAGGTAACAGTGTTAAATTTAACGAAAATGAAGGACGTATAGAGAGACACCAATAATGGTTTTTGTCGTTTACAAGTTTTAATGGTCGAATGAATGAACCACACCTGCTCCGTGGATGTTTAGGGTAACTGTCAAATACTCACTTATTGCAATTGGTCATTTCTCGTAAAGATATTGTTTTGTTACCTTTCACACAAAATATGACGAAGCGAAAAAAGTGACATTTTCATGGTCGAGTTCACTAAAGACTTGAAGGGAAGTTATAAAAAAACAGACAGCATGGTCCTTGAAAATAAGTCGATGAAAAATGTCATAAAAATAAGGAAGATATTAAATAAAATTGTAGTAAATGAGATCAAATTTATAGGTATAAATAGAATGTGTCATTATAGATTTGTTATTATTTTAAATATTTTCTTCGCTTGGCTGTTCTAAGTGGTAATGAAAATTTTTGCATCGCTTTTATTTCATTTCTTTCTTTTAAACTTTCACATTTTTTTGGTCAACTTACTCTTTGTTTGTTAAAAAATCTCCGAAAATAATAGTTAACAAAACTCCACAGAGGGCTAGAAATCAACAGATAGTCACAGTTAAAAAAATAAAAACCGTCTGGTTTATGTCTCAGCAGGGAACAACTCCATTGTCTCTGAACTTAATTCGAATAATTCAAAAACTAAAAAAAAAAAAACAATAAATAAATCAAAAGAAAAAATCCATTGTTATAGAAATCACGTGCATTGTTACACAACCCATTTATACCTCTCCCCCTCCCTACATTATTTCTTTAAATGGAAAAGATATTATATTGCGACACGCAAATGACTATATATGCTAACATGGTCACAGAGTTTCAACAACAAACAAACGCCATTTTTATCATATTTTGCTCAGATTTAGAATATATCTGTTTGCACGGTGTAAGTTGGTAACTATCTTCATGTTCTTTTCTAGTGATGTCTTCTGAACAAGACAGTCTTCAATGAATTTTGAGCTGAATTGGCTTGAGAAGGTCATTAATAATTATCACTACTATACAGATAGGAAGTCAATTAATGGTTAAATAATTGGTCACTCATGCTCCAACATCAACAACCATTTTACTTCCACCCTCAAGGTAATTGTCTTCACTCAAACATTTAAATAGTCTAAACTTGACACTCCACAATGTCTGGAAGTTACTCGGAGATGCAAATCCGTAAGGGAAGCCTCTTTTGAGCACTTCTAGCAATTTTTAAAATGCTGAAAAAATTGGGGCCCAATAACTGATGATCTTTAAGTGACATCTGCGCTTGTATTTCTGTTCCACTTGAAAACTGGAGGCTAAATCATCGTTGAGAACGTTTTCCCACTAAATGTGTTTACAACTCTGTCGGAAAGACATTGATCAGGACATTTCGTATTAATCTTGTAAATCCATCCCGGACGCTAAAAAGAGGACAGATGCTCGTGATATTATCAGGACTCTAAAAGTATATTGTGTAATGCCACGTTTATTTCAAATCAGCTATTTACCTTGTGTAAACCAAGAAATGGCTAGCTATGCGCAGCCTGAAAATTCAACGAAATATGTAAATTGTAAGCAATACACTGCTAATACCCCCGCAGTACGAGAATACATCATACCACATATTATGTGTTCCTACCATTACTCTACTGTTCTAAACTAAAATTTCAGGTGTTAATGTTAATTAAATTTCAGTGTTAACCCGATGAAATTAAAGGCAGATATAATCACTCAACGGAATGTATTATGGATATATATACATAAAGTTTATGTTGTGATTGGATGACGCGTTATGAATTATTACATTCAATCAATTTTATTTTTCACCGTCTTCAACATCTGAGACCCTTTTTCTTTTTGGAGGTGCCAAATCTTCAAAAATAGAGCTTTTCACCACGTGACTGTTCTTTTCATGTAGCTCTGTACATAGTTTCGCTTTCGGAGGGGGAGGGGGGGGGGGTGGAGAAAGGAGATGGGACAATGGAAGTAGGACTCAAATTGACATCGTTTCTCCCCCCAAAAAATGTCATTTACATTATCATTATATTAACCGTATTTTGATTGTAACGCTGCTTTGATAAACATCATGTAAAGTATATGCTTTTGTTAAAAACTTTGAGAATGGCACAAGGTACTATTCAGAATATTTATCGTCAGGATCGCGTTGTCACAGTTTTCATGAAGGTGTGGGGGAGGGGGGGGGGTGGAGGTAACAGGGATCACAATGTAAATGTTTTGGTGGGATAATGGTTGGTTTGCGTGTCCAGGCGATACTCCCCGACTTCTCTTAGAATGCCTGTTTCTTAGTATGTTACACAGAAAACTCTCGCGGAGGTGGGAGGGGGAGGGGGAGGGGGGGGGAGGGGAGGACAGTGACTGAGAGTGTGATTTACATATCCAAGCTATATCTTGAGCGACGTTTCTCATTAAAACATATGTTTTGTTAATGTTACATAAACAGACAAAACGACACCAAAAAAGATGACAACTTTTGGAGATGAAACTGATTTGATGACAGCGCCCCCGCTGTATATTTTGCGAATATATTTCAGTATATTAGTATATCCTGTGTGAACAGTCCCAACTTTTGCATAATCAAATAACTTGTACATTTGCGCATTTATAATACAAACATACAGTACATAGTTTTCATAACAATTTCACTGTCTTTTTTTGTTGTTTCTTTGATTCGTAATTTAAAATCTTCGATACACTACATCTTAGGAAAGCACTTTTATTCACTCTACTTAATAATATATCACCTTTAAAATAAACCAATTACTAAATAAATATAAGGTTAAAACAGTTGTGAATTACACCCATCCCTTCTTCCTCCTCTGTTTGAAAACTTATCAAACAGAACAGGAATAA
Source organism: Apostichopus californicus (assembly GCA_020650975.1). Taxonomy (NCBI): domain Eukaryota; kingdom Metazoa; phylum Echinodermata; class Holothuroidea; order Aspidochirotida; family Stichopodidae; genus Apostichopus; species Apostichopus californicus. The sequence goes on from JAIPMN010005116.1 coordinate 6,195, forward strand.
ATTAAAATAACAGAATAAATAAATTAATTAAAAGTTCACAAACAAAATCTCTCTACTGAACGACAAATCATGAAATTGTGCCAAAATATTACACTGTTGTAGTATGAAAAAAAAAAAAATTGCATTCAATGCGTGTATAGGTCATGTAATCATAAAGAAAAATACTTAATTTAAAATTGCCACTAATGGTACATGATGAATAAACATTACTGCTAGTTTGTCACATGATCAATTTTTCTGAGTTTATGAATATTCATGACTATGCTTATACCTTTTTTTTTCTATTTTATATACTCAGTTTTTTGCAGATATATTGGTTTATAGTTTCTAAACAAAATTGTCAGTACAAAAAAGATTTTGTCAAATTCAGGATAGGCAACAACAAACAAATGTCATTTCATTGTTTTGAACAGCATTAAAACACGTTAACGAGTTTGATATACGACTAATTAATTCCCGTCTTCGGCAGTGAATGAAAAGGTTGTTGACATATTTATTGTTTTACATACTTGACGTTATTGTAGACACTTTCATGACACTTAATTTGTACTGTAGACAAGTATGAACCACGACATGCACATTTATGCTATACTGTTAGAGTTTATACCATAGATATCTGAGCATGACTAGATTAGCTGCTATTATATGACACATGAGCCAGACAAAGTTACAAGGGGAAGCCATCTTGCTACACTTCCATCATATCACAATTTGCGTACACAGTGAAAACCGATAATGTAAATGGTACTTTCCAAACCACAGCTATGGGGTGGTGTAAACGCCAGACATTTTGACAGCAACAGTTCCCCTTATCCTACCAATACCCCCCACCTACCCCGCCACCTCCCGAACCCTTCCCTGTCCCCTCCCGACATTGTGTTACAGCAACATGGAGGAGGGGCTTACAATCAGCTGCATACGTTGTTCACATCAAAGATAATATCCACGTAAAAAAAAAACCTAACATGTATGATTCTAATATATTAAAATTGCTCCATATACATTACAAAGATAATTGTATACATACTTTTATATTTCATTTTATTTTGTTTATGTGTTTGTCTCACTTGTATCTATTTATGGCAAAACAGTTTTGTAAGGTCAAACTGTGAATAATTCTAATTCTGTACAGTGGCGGATCCAGGACTGTCCTTAAAGAGGGGGCACGGAAGACAGATATCAGCAGATATAAAATATACTAGCCGAGCAAACATTAATTCATAAAGAAAACATCAGTAAACACGTAAAGGAATGCCCATGCACAAAGCGTGCTCAAATGTCTCCGCAGTGTACGTTGTTTTCAGCAAACTTAATGTTTGCAGCTAATATTAGTGCAAACTATTGTCACAAGAGGGGCCCCGGCCCCCCCAAACCCCCTCCCTGGGTCTACCCTGCTGTACGCTTCACAGTCCTCAGATATTTAAGAGTTCACCATTCGAAAGATAATACACGTCTGCATTCAATATATCTTTGAAAGGAAAAAAATGCCTGAAGAAAGATGAAATATAACCCCCTCTCCCCCCCTCCCTTTTTTAAAGTAGATTGAGAAGAAATGGGGGAAACTTGTTAAGGCAGACTATCTTTACTGTGTGTATATACCAATCAATAATGTTCATTACTGTAGGAAATATTAAAATGATAATACTGGGATTATAGACCATGCATATGGAAAATGGCTAATAAATATTCATGACATTTGTAATAATTAGCATACTACCTACCAATGAGCATGCATACCTCTTCCTGTTTAAACTTGCTTTGTTTTGCAGTTTTTTTGTTCATCTCATTTTGAGCAGAACTTCACCAGTCTCTGTGTGAGATGCAGCGATGTTTTTGTTTATTTTCTAAAATTTGTTATTATATCTCATCAGCACACTATGGACATGTAGTACAAAAACAAAGCAAACTTTTGAAAGTTAAAATAAAAAACAAATATGAACTGAACTGAACATGGGAGGCATAAATAATTTACTGGATTTTTTTTCAATATAAACAACAAACTTTCTAATCTTACACTAAAAAGATAAAAAGGGGGGGGGGGAGGGGATATTCCACTTTAATGATAAGAAATAGACTACAACCATCTCAAAAAATGCTAAGTTGTTTTAATTAAAAGGCAAACAAAATTCCTCATTATCTCTGAAAGCAGACAAGAAATGGAAAGGCTTGGGGGAGAGGAGAGAGGAAAAATATGGAGAAAGGTATTGGATGGGAGAGAGAGGAGGGAGTGAGGGAATGGGGAGGGGGTGAGAGGGGAAGGGGGGATATATGCATTAACTATGTATATCAGTTGCCCATTATGATTCCTTCTTCACATAGCCAATGGATTCTCCGATAAAAGTTGGTTATTTTTAACTTTGGGAACCACAAAATTGACTCAGGGTGATTTCCCTGTAACACTGAGGAATTGCAAAATTCTCTCATATTTTCTTTTTATTTTTTATTTCTGACTTTTTTTATCCTCTTAATGAACCAATCAACAAGAGCATCGGTTTGAGGCTGACAATGTTGTTCATATAAACAATCCATATTTAACTTTCATATAAGGACAACTGTGTTCTGTATGAAGAGATGGCACCATATTGACTTATTGATTATCACATTGGTATCAAATTACCATGGTAACAGCAACACTTCTGCTAGATCTATGTCTATGTGGAAATAGAATATTCTTCGTCCAACAGTTACATTTTCTTATTTGATAGAGAAGTCTCCCTTTGATGGCATCCTCCCTACGATCGATGGCAACATTAATGAGAGGCAGCAAGATTTGTATCAATGAAATGAATTAAATAACAGGGTATAACAAGGATTATTAATGCCTACCATGCAGAAATGAATGTCTAAGTATCAATATTTTTTAACATTAGCTTCCTCATTACATTTGGTAGTATTCCAAGCACACGGAACCAAAAACGGGATTATTTTAGTAAAGAATTGAGTCGTAACGATGCAAATCGCTACAACTTTTGCTCATTCTCCAGAGAGAATTGTAGGAGGGAGATTTAAAGAGGGAACCGGAATGAGAAAATATATTACCATGATTCAAAGAAGCCATTGCTAACTATTAATAAAGTTAACTCCTTTTAGAAGGTAGCATTGATGTATTATTTGTTCTACAGTTTTCACCGAAATTTTGTCCGGCGGCTTCACTCATCTGGAATGCTACAAAAAACTTTAAAAACCGAATGACCGTAACTGATCGAAGACTAGCAGAAATTTGCAGCCAACTTTTCTTACATTGCTGTATCGTTCCGATTGATTGTAGCCGTTTGATGCGGACTAGGATTACATTTAAGCTTCCAATGACCCGCTATATGCCGCTGATAATGGAAGAGATTTGTCTATTAATATGTTAATTCAGAAGAAAGAGAAGGCCGTTACAGGGATGTAGCCTGAGGTCAGAATCAATACCCACTGACCTATCAGCACAAGTGTGAAGGTTGCACAGACATTTTAAAACTCCCGTACAATAGTTTTACCGCTATCACGGAATCGGTGTTTCATCGCATGATGCTGCCTGGAGTTATCGACCGTAGACATGGCCGTCTGGAGGGATTTAAGTTTTGAGTGATATTCTTATCCCCGCCCCCACAACCGTTGGCAAACTACAAGCTGTGATGTTGTATCAAAAACATGTCTTATTTATGTAAAGTTTCATTGCCATTTAAACTGCAAAATTACAACAAAAAAATGAAATAAAAATTAAAACAGTTTACGGTAACATCTCTACTATGTGCTGCTTTTGAAATATTGCTAAAACAAATTGCTTAAATGAAGTAATCACTATCCCAACCCCTTATGGATTGATTGTCGATGCATTTGTTTCTTAAAAAATTATATAAATTTTTTCTTTTTTTCTTTCTCAACTGGTTTTATATCAAAGGATTTTACTAAACTAGAAAATCATTATAAGCTATGTCACTATATGCAATTAAAATCATGTTGTAAACAAAAAAACATTTATGAAAAACCATTGCTACAAAACAAAACAATAATCATTTTTTGATGTGTAAATATCGTTCTTAATACGGATGTACAAAACTGAAACTGTTTCTTTACTGTAACTGTAATGTCCCACTTCAGAACACTCATACTGTCAGTATGAACAGTATGAACATTATGGTTCTATCAGATAATGGTTAGGAACTGTTTATACTGTCAGTATGAGTGCTTTGAAGCATGTTAATAGATGACAGTATATAGTGGTATTAGAGTTAGAATCGGGGAAAGGTAAAGAAACTGTTCATACTGTCAGTACGAGTGCTTTGAACCATAATAAGGGAGGAGAGTACAGAGTGGTATTAGCACTAGTAAATTATCCTCGACTGGCCATGACAAGCTATGATTGATAATAAAATATGGAACTGGGAGAACATAGTTCTATTGGAACAGAAGTTGAAGATAAGGCAGGTAGTGTAAAGGAAATCTACATGTATTTAGCTGCGGTTGCATTAAAAAAATTAAAATAACTAGAAAAAAGGGGGGGGGGGAAACAACTAATTAGAAATAGAAGGTTTACATTTCCAACAATAGATGAGAGGTTTGACTTGTAGGCTTATGGGATTACATTAGGGTTACCAAGTTCTAAAATATAAACTGTAAAATAATAACACAAACAACATGGACTTTGTAAACATAAAAGAAACAAGTTAACCCCACCTAGTTAATTTATACATCCTTCTAGGTAATGAGCACAGGGAATAAACATGATCATAACTTTTTTTGTGTGTGTGTGTGCAGGTAGCTAGTCTTACCAAATATAAAATGAAGCAAATAATTGATGAAGAAACTAAGAAGCAGATAACCATTGATGCATGATGGAAAATGTGAGTAGGGAAATTACAATCAACTTGCAATATATGTGGGATACATGTAAGATTTTAATACTCTGGGGGGGGAGGGGGAGTGAAGGGGGGTCTAGCAGATGCGGGAGCCTCACATGATTGATCAAAGAGTCATCACAGAGAGGTACGGAAATGTCAGAAAATTAAAACATCAGCGAAACAAAAGAAAGAGAAATTGCAAATGAACAATTTAAATGAAATAGCACGTTGCATGCATTGTAAGGACAGACACGTGCAGCGCTGGTCTAAACGTTTAATATTTTGTTTTAATTTGTTTGAAGTGCATATACTCGTTGTTGTTGTTGCTTGTTTGTATAGACAAACCATCAATTAATTAGTAAAAGACAATCGTTGTTAATTCTTTGCAGGTCTGCATGCGTGTGTACAGCTCTTGCTTCCAATAATGTTTTGAAGGTCATTAGTATTGCTCCCAAATATGCTAGTATATGCTAGAAAAGTCATATTATGGTCACTCACTCATGCTTCAATCTTAACATTGATCTTCCACACAGCAG
>JAIPMN010005118.1:0-20353 GCA_020650975.1 Apostichopus californicus
TATACATACATACATACATACATACATACATACATACATACATACATACATCCTATGTTACGCTTATTATTTTGGGCAGACCAAGTGACTTGAATCCGTGTGTAGGTATTCTGACTATGTAGCGGTATTATATAGTTATGCATCTCCACTGCATCGATACTCCTTAAAGTTTTGTCACGTAGTTTGCCAATAAATTTTATTATTTTACATGTGCCTTGACGCTGCTTTTTTCCCCGTGAAAATTGCTGTGTAGCAATGTCATGTATATACTCATTTACGTCACATGCGGGTTGTCTGTATCGTTGACGGAAATTTCCGGTCATCATCCGTTGCCATGGATTTTGCAAATTCTGACGTGTATATGAGAGAAAAGCAAAGAATATCACTGCGATCTTGTTTGCTCAGGGGCTTGGCATCCTGGCGTTTTACAAAGTATCTGGTAAACAAGATGTCTACATTGATACATCACATGTAGACAGGGCAAACATCTCAACAGAGCTGGCGCTATATGTGCATCGTTTAATATCCATGCTGAGCGATTAAAGCGGCTTCTTTTGGCAATATGGAGTGTTATATTTTAAATCCCAAAACAAAAAGGTTCGTTTGATGCGACAAAGAAGAAAAGTGGAAAAGTTTTGAAATTGATGGCTGCTAATTTTTGTGTTTGATATTTAATATGGCAATGTGCATTCTAAAAATATAGAATGTAATTATTCAATACTCACGTTTCATGTGAAACAAAATCCAGGGGAACATCTTTGTTCGATCAACTTTTTAAAACAAATTTTTTTGCAGAAATATGGGGTGAAAATTTACTCCAAACTGGTAACCAACTGCATAGACAGCTTTAATATAAACGCTGAGCTTTTCAGCAAACGTTACATTTATTTCTTTGTCAGCTGTATTGTCGAGACATTTCGCATGAAAGTGCCACACTTTCCATCAATCATGCATCGTCAGTGTCATAAAAGTACAAAGTCCTAAACACATTTAATCAACCATAACTGTATAATGTGTTTACTGTCCTTGGACAGAGAGCTAACACTTAGATAATCATCAAAATGTAGACTACCTCTCATGTCTCCGATTTCTTGCAAATAGTCGACAGTTTCTTCCAATCAAGGACGTTAAACAATGACATATGACAAAATCATCCAATGAGGGTGCAAGAAAATGATGAACGTGAATTTTATTCAATGTAAGCCGGGTGTTTTTTTTTCAATTAAAACAATGGAACCTGAAGAAACATATGAGAGGGACGAGAAACTATCACTTGCGGGAAAATCTTCAGATGTCCATTTCTCTTACATATGACGACTTAGTTCAAAAAGAGCAGGCGAAACTGAAATATTTCAACTGAAGTCGACATATGTCGATATTAGAACTTATGGCACGGTATAGTCGTACAAACAGACGTATCCAACGTCAAAATCTGAAGAAGCACGTATTATACCACCTCCTCACCATCAACTCCCTTGTCCGTGCCTTTCTTATGTTACGTGAGTTCATAATATTTAGTGTGGTACATTTCAAAATAACGTTAATTACTAGCCTAGTTGTCCTATTTGAACAATTGCGTGGATAAGATGAATAATTTGATAACATTTTTAATCGTTTTTCTCATTTTAAGTCAGCGCTTCATCAGTCGCCATTCTTATTGTCGGTATTTTATTTAAAAATGCTAGTCCAGTGCAAAAGTGGTAAATTCTCTTTCCATGGGTCCACCTGTCGTTTTAAAACAAATCAAAAGCTTGTCTTGAAAGGAAAATTGTTCAGAGTTGAAATTGCATTGTATGTTGGGTATAGGTACCTTTGACCCATTCACCCCTCAATGTAAACTACGAGATTTAAGTGGTTACAGCCGTTCGGGTACAGTGTTAATACTAATACTAACTAATTCTCAATCATCAAGCTCAGACTAAAGATCCAACGTTGCCTATGTTTAGAGGGCAGTATTGATAGGCAGCACAGCAACGACAGTAAAATTTGGAGATATGCAATGCAGACATGACATGCTGAGTGTGATTCCAAAAAGTGGGGGCAGTATACAAAAACGAACGATGAGCACCGGTAAAACCCTCCACCTTGTCATACGAAGAACTCTTATTTTGTTTCAGGAACCTAACTTTAAAAAAAAAACTGACCCGTAATTAAAACGACTTATTAAACCTTCTATTCCTATCTAGAGAGTTGAATGAAATGTATCATTGTGAAACGTTTGTGGTATTTGTGGATTAACGTAAAAACTAAAATTATCTATTTACAATCTCTTCCCTTTACTCCAAAACTAAAGTGCAGTATTAAGGCTAACGGGAATCTGTTATTAAGGTAATGCTAATACCCAAGATTGTACGAATTGGTGAAGTTTTGAATCCAGCTCAATTTGAAGGAAACATTTCATCAAAGTAATAATCCAGAACCTCACCTTCCCTATAGAAAAATAATTCTGCTCAGCTATGTTTGCTGTTAATGGCTTAAACAAATTCCAAAATATTGGAGCCATAGAGTAAAGCATTAAGAGGAAATTAAGCAAAAGTGATTCATTTTGTCCTACAATATGACGTGAAAATTTGACCCGAAAATCGCCCACCCTAAAACAAGTCCTAGCAACTACATTCATCTACACAGGCTTATGTTCTCACAATAGGCATGGGATTATGCGTCATTTAAATTGACCAATAAGAAACCAGTCACGAATGGTTCAGGCACCATTACTTGATTGTTTATTTCACAGGTGTTTTCTTATCCTTTTATACCATTCCTTTAGTAACAAATTTAAGGTAACACTTACAAAAGTTTATTTTGGTTAAGTTTTAAATTCTTTCACCAGTTATTTATGAATTGCTTGTTGTGGGGGTGGGGGAGGAGGGGGTTGTTGGCGTTATCAAAAGGACGGTTGTTAACGTGTACCTTCAACTTCGTCTACTCTGTAATTTTCTTTATCAGAACTGTTAAAATGTGTATGTGGTTTGGTTTTAAATCAGGAGACAATTTCCCTCCTATAACTGCTGCCAACAAACAAACATACATTAACCGTGCACCCTTCTTCCTGTTTCTCCTATGGGAGGCCGTTTGTGTTGAGTAAGATTATACCTGATATTCTGTTCATACAGATACATACACAAACACGATAATTCAATTAGATTGCCAATGTAATTCCTGCTTGTAACATTTTTGTTTTTAATAGACAGCTATGCGTTCAAATCAGTTAAAGAATAAGAGCATATACAATGGATTGTCAAGTGGGTAAGTGAAATGAATCTTACAGTTCGTGCGAATTTTACATTATTTTTTCTCTCGTATTTCATGTTATTACCATCAAAGAAGCGAAATATATCATTACGTGTCAAGTATGTTAGAGAGAAAATTGGCGGACATTGCAATTCCATATCAAACCAATTCGGTTCGGCAAAAATGACTAAATACCAACAAAGGAAAGAAATGCGAAATAAGCATAACAATAAACATAAAATGGCATAAAATAGCAATAATAAGAAATCGTAAATTCTTTAAATTCGAGAGTTCGTTCATGATTCGGCCAAACTATTTTATTTGTTTCCATGGATCGAAGCAAATCCAACCCTCCTCATTTACCTAAATTACATCAACTATGACCAAGAACAAAATTAATTTCCATTTGGAGTCTGGAGACTTGAGCTTGTCCAAATATGACATCACTAAGACACAAGTATATATGAAGCATCCATAATTTTTTTGAGTGATTCCAAAAAGCTGTTTCTCCTTGATAGATTTCTACAAGTTTCTTTAAAATGCTAAATCTAAAACACATTGTAGCGCCCTAAATGATCATTCCTGTACTTAATGGAGCTATTTTACCTTCGTATTGAATATTGAATATGATAATAATTAAAATAAAACCAAACTGTTAGCAAACTGCACTAAACAACCTATGTATGAGAATGTGTAAAAGTATAGAGGGCATGACGTCCTAGCAGGATCTTCTTCAGAGGTTAAATACCTCTGAAGAAGATCCTCCTAGGATCGAAACTTCAGGCTCTCTATACTTTTACATAATTATTATTAGAAACGCAAAGGGAAATTGAATTGTGTCAATTCGTATGGTACAATGAAATTACACTTTGGAAAAAAATGACAGCGTCTATTAAATAGCATCCAAGTTCAATGCTTCACCTATAATTTATATATATTCATAAATATATATTCATCAATTTCCCTACCGGTACCTCAAGTTTAACGATTCAATTCCAATAATTGAAAATATTCTAGCATTTGGCGAGTTCCATTAATACGACAGAGGTTCGTAATAAGAGTAAACGGTCTCTTGTTAAACTTTTAATGATTACTGTACGTATAACATTTTAAGGAATATAATTCAAACAAGGCACTTTCTTCAGGATATAATATGAATTTACAATCCAGGTTACTTTTATTCCATTTTATTAAATCACTCTAGTCACCATCATGACAATAACAATTAATGATGAAGCAGATTATATTTTATTTTTCATGTTTGCAGACAACCCTTTTTTCTTTACTTTATACAGCAAGTTTATTCTTAATGATATTACGAGATTATTCATTCTATAATTTTGCTTTAATCTGCTTTATCTTTTTTAAGGTGATATCAACAAATTTTTCGGATGCGGCTATAAATGCATTTTAGAGAAAGAGTCACAAGAGTTTAAACCAAGAATAAATTTCACAGCATTTCTATCTCAATTCAGCAATTTGTACCAGAGGTTAATAAATTGATGTGAAAAAATGAAAACTAAATCAATTTATAATTATGAAAGCGCATTCGTACTATCAAAGTATGTTCCCTGATCTTTTTAGCTTACTGTTTACTAGCCTCTAGTTTTTCTAAACTTCTAACGTGGCCACGCGAGGCTTGTATCTTCATTCCTCTTTTTCTCTGGTCTTGGGAGTTGGAAGACTTTCAGTGGAGCATTTCGTCGCTGAGGGCGAAAAAAAAACGCATGAAGGACATTTCAAACTAACTGCTCTGAAACAAAAACTACTTTTAAAAACTCATGTATAACAAAACTGCTTTCCACTGGAAAATAACGACGGTGTATCTATTACCTCCCATACCATTACATGTTCAATCATGCAGTGCTTCTATAACATTTCCAAATCTTAAAGAACCTAAGTTTACAAATGTCTTTTCGGTATGTAGTAAAGTTAAACTCACCTTCTTTCTAAGGGCCTCAGAACTATCCGCGACGTAAGGTCCTTTCCTGTTGTACAAACTTTCCGGTTGTCTTGATTGAGGGAAGTTTGACTTCTTTTCATAGCTCATTTGCTCCTATTAAAAGGAAAAGCATTGCAGCAAAATAGAACTTAAACCATGATGAATCTGGAAGTGTAATTTTATGACGTAAATTTGAAAGTTGGGTCACCATGGGTTACCATTAGGTAAATGAAAGTTTAGGCAATAGGTATTAAAATGGATGAAATAAATCGCATTACTACTTTTTCTACATATTGATTAATCTTTTTGAACGTGCTTTACATGCTGATTAATTTTGGTGTGGTATGCGGTGTGTCCGTGAGATTGTTGAATGCAGCCTCCTCTGTGTGGAGGTGTGGGGATCTCCCCACCCCCGAAAAAGTCAAGTTTAGACGTCAGTTGGTTCGTTTGGTCTATAATTAGATCTAAACGCAAAAGTTTGTTAATAAATCCTTTCGATCCACCAACTGTCGAGTTAGGTTGCGCGCCATCTCCCCCCCCCCCCCACACCCTTTCAGTCTCTTTGCACACACCAATATGAGCATATACTTACGTTTAGATCTGACATTCTACCAATAACCTGTGCAATGTGATCCATTCGCTCAATTTCTTCGCTCTGTTTACTTTCCAAATCAGACTCTGAGATTTTGTCTTGGGATGTTGTCGCTTCTGTCGCAAATACTAGAGGCGAGACAGTCCCAAAGTCACTACTGGAACTAGTGGATAATTTCCTTGATATCTTGGAATCCATGTTCGCTGCACCTCGGCGACGGTTTCTCCACATGACGACGCGAACGATGAACAAGGCAAGCAACAACAGAACGATAAGTAAGGCGAAAACAATCACCAGAATATGCCACACGTCTGCCACGAAAGGAAAAATGGTGTTTTGATTTCTGTCTTACGGATGATAACAATATTATCAAAAGAAATATGATCATAATGTACAATCCATTCTGTCTTTGCAAACTCACACCGAGAGAGTGTCTATGCAAAGGTCGTTCTCTAAATATAATCCTTTGGCAAACGGCTACTATACGTATTCCCAAAGTCTTCCATAATAATATTCTCTACTGTAGTCTAAACTAACACTGTTAACTACAACGTCAACAAGTTCCAATCGTTGCTCACCAAATCACGTTTGCAGTCGAAAGAATTGTAATTCCACCAACATATTTTTGTAAGAAAAAAATTGAATTTAAAGAATGACTTAAAGAGTTACCATAGTTTAAAAATATGATAACAAATAATAATAATAATAAAACAATTGTACAGGTTGTATTATTGTAGAGTGTTTGTTTTGATCAAGATAAAACTTTTAAACATTTTGGGTTGTCAATAGCATACAGTACCAGGCTTAAATTACCGTGTTGTTTTTTAAGGTACCGTTAATTTTTGAGGGACAATTTACAACTGCATGATCGGCTATGGCTCTTTTGTTGTCTATGAAATTAAAGAATATATTGTGTTTGCAACAAATATCGACATCTGGCCTTTAAAGGAGAGTAGACCAGAGTAGTAGTTAAAGTAACATATTTTTGTCATTTTTCTCTTGTCTAGCCATGTTGTATCATAAACAAAATACCCGAGAGTTGCTTTAATTACAACACGGACTGCGTTGTTGGTATCGTGCAAAGCAACACTACCGCAAACCTGTTTGCAGCATGACATCATAGACATTTCGTGTTTTCGAATGGTGTAAAATACAACATTTTGTAAGTGTATAACAGCGTAACTATTGAAATAAGAAACATAGTTTGAAATGCCAACAACTATGTAAAGGTTTGAATGATTGCGGTTTATGATGTATAATATAGTTATGGTATCGTGAAAAGAACTAATTCAAATAGTGATTAATTGTTTATGATTGTAACTTGCCTATTCCCTTGCCAGGACCGATAGAAACGATAGGAACAATAGGAACGGTAGGAACAACAGGCGGATCGACTGTACTCTCACACGAAACTCCGGTATAGCTTTCATCACAGCTATGTTGAAGAAAAGAAGAGGAATCATTAATGAATGCGTTGCAACGACAAGGCAGGTTTAATATTTACATGCGAAAGAAAGAACCTAAATTAAGCTAGCTAACGAAAATGTTTTTAAGTCATTGAAACACGAATCTCTTCGAGCGTAAACGAAAACATTTACAATTTAAAATCGATTGTCACATAAATATTAATCTTCAATATTTATCAACACATTTATCTACAATCAATATTTCTTTATTTTATCGAAGGGGCGGGGGGGGGGGGGTTGCACGGGCAGTTCGAATAAGCTAACTTAATCATTCCAAATGTGACATTTAAAGGATAAATCAGCAAATGATTATAATAGGAAAGTAAAAGAATTGAAGAACATTTGCCGTGATGACATCACCAACGTTCTAATGTGATCCACTCCCCCTGGAAGAGTCGAGGGTTTGACTAATAAATAAATACTTTACATTAATCAACTTTACCAAGAGTTTGGGACAAGAGACTCAGATAGGGTTTTCAACAACACTGTGGAATATTTATTTCTCGTTAACATGAGTCTGACATTTTCTGAGTTCGGAATATTCCTTGTATGAGTTAGACGTTTACCTGCATATGACTTCTTTTCCAGAAACTGTGCAATTGCCATGTTTATTGCAAGCATCAACTAAGCACTCAGGATGACTGACAGCTGTGAATTAAAACAAACACTCTATACTTTAACTTTCAAGAGACGATAAAATAAAATTTAAAGCCACCATTGCGTTTTTTTTTCTAGTCAGTTAAATGTTGCCTATAATTGAATGTAATGCACGCAGTCTGCAAAAAGCAAATATATATTAAATATGACATGAACAATCATTACTTAAATTCTACTTTCCAATTCAGTGTGTATTGATTATATATGAATTATTAACTGTGATCCTGGTAGACCATTAATAAATTGTATATATATTCTGCAAGTTGTTAAGAATATGAAAAACGTATTATTGTATTGCCTGAAATCAAGATGTTTCAACTCAATTTACTCCTTACAGTTGTGCATTTGTCGACACTTTTTTATGTAGATATACTCCATACATAAACACAGATACAAATGGAGCACGTGAAGAAAAATCACTCTTGAGGAATTAATAACAATGCTCAAATTAGAGTACACATTGTTATGTGATTATATAGATTCAAACTATTTAAAAAAAAAATTAAATTTGTCTTTTAACAAAGTAATTCTGAAACTTTCCACAGTTTGTCACATTCGGTTTTGTCGATGTTTACAGGATCACTTACTAACACTCCACATATCTGTACTCCACGTGGATGAAATAACAAAGATTGTCAAAGCAGCCCATAACATCATGCCTTCCATCTAATGAAACGTCCAACTTTCATTTGAATGATCAACTTACGATCTATAACAACGCTGTCGTTTTTAAGTTTGATGTTTCCAATGATACTGTTGAACAGTGTATTGTTGCCTTCTAGCAGAACTTCTTCAATGGCGTCCATCATTTGTATGCTGTCGGCCTCTGAATCCTCATCAAATATCAAATCCACGTCAGCACCGATGCTTCCTTTGAAGAATCTAGTAACTCTACAACTTATGTAATCATCTTTCCATTTCCTACCGTCAAAGTTATTGACTGTAATTGACCACTGTTAGGAATGAAGGATGATATCATTGAGAAATATCCAAAGTAAGTTTTAGCTGTATGTATGGCATAGTTCATATCTACTTTAATTTAAATTTCTACTAGTTTGAAACTACACATTCTTCCTCGTCTCAAATACACGTTTATATTGAAATGGCAAGAAATACAAGCGATTCCACTGGACTTTGGTACAGTTAACTAATCATCGACACGTATGAAGTTGTTATTATTAGTTTTTTTTTTAGTCTTGTTTCAAGTCCATACAACAACTTATCTCTCGAGTGTACAATATTAACACTTGGTCACAGTAATAACCCACCAAAGTGTTCATATTTCAAACAGTACATCTCCGGAAACTAAAGTGTTACCTCATCTCATCTACTCGACATGGCATAGGGAGCAGCCATGACATGGTGCACTCAACTATATCGACAAGGTACATCCTCGGTCCCCTTTTATATGCAATTGGATGAAGAGAGGCTAATGTGTGGCATACTCAAGTACACAATGTAATGATCTATCCAGCAGTGCTGTGGTACTCGAAAAGTACTCGGTTAGAAACTACTTGGACGTTAAAGTACGCGTACTCGTTATTTAGTGCTCGCACTCGGATGTTAAAGTACTTGTATTCGATTTAAAGTACTTGGTTCTCGCCAAGGACGAGCACTTTACGAGTACTTTTTTTGTAATACCATTCATGCAGTCGAGTGTATCACCAAGTACAGAACGTACATGTTATACGAAGATACGCATGCGTGGTGTATGTTGCTACCGTACGGAACAATTCGTCGTTGCAGAGTTACTATTAGTTAAATATTCATGTGTACACATCAGAAAGTTGTTTGTTACTGTCACTTTTGACATCGCAATATCAAAATGAGATGTTTTAAATTTGGCAAGCAATAACAATAATCCAGGTCATATCATCACATTCAACTGTTATTTAATTTGTTTAAAATGATCATCAGAACGCAGCTATACGCATCGTGCATTTAACGTATCAAAAGTACATAAAAAGTGTTCCGATGAAAAAGTACCCGTTCCTTGTACTCAGATGAAAAAGTACTCGTTCTCGGATCTCAAAAGTAGTACTCGGATACTCGGATCTCAAAAGTAGTACTCGGATACTCGGAACCAAAAGAACTCGTAAAATACTTGGTACTCGGATCATACTACTTGACTAAGATACTGCTAGCCAGGACTCAAGCTTGCAATCCTCAGATAGAAAGTATATTGCCTTAACTACTGTAACACAACCGTCTTTCGAGTAAAGGAGAAACTAAAAATATAACAAAACACTCACCAAATCACAAACGAGTGTCTGTAAAAACATGAAGAAGTTACTAGTTCTATCAGTGAGAGAGTCATTGAATGTCGCATCTAGACTGTTGATCTCGACGATGGCAAACGAGACTTTCAAGATCTTTGAAACTAAGAGGTGGAAAAACAAAGTGTTACGAAATCGTTTACTCTTGCAAAGGCAACATCCTTATAGCAATTCTGTAGTTGCATTATCTCATCGCTCCCACAGCGAGGATGAGATATTGTGATTCGTTTGTCAGTTGAGCCTATAGCGGCTACCTCACTTGCCATAGCAACGATGGCCATTGTAATAGTTAGTGTCTCTCAGTAGCGAGCCTCGGGAGGTCACCCATGAGGGGTGACCGAGGGTGACCTGAAATACAAATCTGGAGACGGGTCTGTCCGCGTGTTTGTTTGTGTACGTCTGTAACATGGGCAATTTCGTGTCAAAAAGTCCTCCTAAACGGCTTGGTCGATTTTGCAAACTTGGAAGGAAGGTGCCCAAAATAGGTTCTTATGCCTCGTAGACGTTCAGAGAGAATGGTCAAGAGGTCAAAGGTCAGAGGTCAAATTAAGTAAAAGTGATTTTTTTTTTTCTTTGCTATAACTCCAAGGGGAAATATTGAATTGAAATTAACCTTCATAGTTATTATGAGATTGTCAAAAGTTTACCATAGTAACAGGGTTCATAAATGTACGAGATGTCATATGTCAAACAAGGCAAAAGGCGACCTAGCGCCGCTATAACTCCAAGGCAAATTATGAATTGACTTCCATCAACGTGTAATGAATATGTCAAGGAATGTCAAAACATGTTGTTATCATGGTAAGTAAGATCAAAGGCCAACAACATAGGTTAACGATCAAATAGTCATTAAGTAACGTTTTGCTATGGTTCTTAGTTGAAGCATTAATTTGACTTTTAACCGTCACGCGTATAATAGGCATGTCAAGTAATATCAAAATATGTGGTTGCTACGGTAAAAAACGTGAACGGTCAGAGTTCAAAGGTCAAAATAAGTAAGCATGGACTTTTGTTATAACTTCAAGGGGAAATATTGAATTGACATGAAACCTTCAAGTAAAAATGTCAAGGTCTATCAACATATATTGTTAGCATGATTACTGAGGTCCAACGTCACAGGGTAATGGTCAAATGTAAACATAATGAAATAAACATTACATTATTTGAATTGTAAATCAAATTTATCAATGCCTACCAGCGTAACGTGTATATTCATTTTCACCTTACACCAACCACTAAGCTTTTCTATACGAAGTAATGAAAGTATAAGCATACCTTGGCAGCCATTTTCAGTTTCAACGTAACCAGTCTGTCTATCACAAACACACTCGCTGTTTATACACAACTGATTACGTGGGCAAGTGTTGTTGTTCCTGCATTCGGGTTCTGTAGGCAAATGTTAATAGTGTTATCTATTTTCTTATCCAGTTTATAAATTCTAACCACAATTAAACTAACATAAGACCTCTAACAGTAAATTATCCATGACATGAATTGAAACAAAATAGTACTAGTAAAGCAAATATGAATCAGAATGTATGAAGAACATATTTTTATTTCTCAAGGTTTGGTAAAAAACAACAACAATGTTACAATGTTTGAAGAAAACAAATTATATTTTGAATGGGATTCTAAGCAGGGACTCAAGCCCTTACTTAGTGGTGATCCCCTTATTCCATTTCTTTGTTAAACGTGACTGTCAGACACCACAGTAGTTGCATCCTGATTAATCAGAAATTACACAAGAGGTCTATTTGATAAAGTCCAGAAGGTAAGTGGGAGGGAAGGGAACTGAAATCCACATAATCTTACATCACCAGCAAAGTGTAAATCTTATGACTTACTACAGCGAAAGCCACAATATTTTAAACTATTTTCGTTAAATCGTTACCAATCAAAACGCGAAGTACTTATTTTACAAACCCTTATTTTATTTGTTTATTACATGTTATGTTTTATCAACTGACTGAACTGAAAATCTGGAATGATATTATATAAAACTTACATCTTTTTTGCGAATAAATATAATTTAAAGAAAAAAAGAATGAAGAGAGTCAACCTACTATTGCGGCTAGTATGCGTTCTGTTTCTTTGCGTTGCGGAATTGTGTTGTGCTTTGTGGTGTTGTATTGTAGTGTAGCCATTACACAACATTAGTGTCATTGAGTTCTCCAGTATATGCACTTACCTAATGTAGTATGTGTTGTAGAGCTATCTTCAGTAGTCATCTTTGAAGTTGTAAATACTGTAGTCATAACCTCATCCACAGTTGTCGATCCTGTTGTAGTTGGCATTGCTGTTGTAGATCCTTCGAATCCTTCAAACACAATGACACAATGAAATGAATTAATATTATTAATATTCACTGACAAAGGTCATGTTTTATCATTCCCACTTTATTTTTTATATTCATCACCGTGACCAAGGACCACGGTTAAATGTTATATACAAATAAGCTGAAAATATGATACAAATTGTACTATAAACGTTTG
Source organism: Apostichopus californicus (assembly GCA_020650975.1). Lineage (NCBI taxonomy): Eukaryota > Metazoa > Echinodermata > Holothuroidea > Aspidochirotida > Stichopodidae > Apostichopus > Apostichopus californicus. The sequence goes on from JAIPMN010005118.1 coordinate 12,657, forward strand.
ACAGATATAATGGTAACACGAAGCTTAATGTGATAATTCACATGTATAAAAATAGCTTTTTACAGAAAATATACAACTTTTCGAAGTAAACGCTATCAATTGTTTTCCAAACTATTAAAAGGATGATACCAACCTGCACATTTCACCAACATCTTTCATAGGATTCCATCTATCTATCTATCTATCTGTCATAAGACCTCTAAGAGTAAATTATCCATGACATGAATTGAAACAAACTAGTACTAGTAAATCTAATATGAAACAGAATGTATGAAAAACATATTTTTATCGTTACCAATCAAAACGCGAAGTACTTATTGAACAAATACTTATTTTATTTGTTTATTATATGTTATGTTTTTATACTGACTGAACTGAAAATCTGGAATGATCTTATATAAAACTTACATCTTTTTTGCGAATAAATATAATTTAAAGAAAAAAGAATGAAGAGAGTCAACCTACTATTGCGGCTAGTATGCGTTCTGTTTCTTTGCGTTGCGGAATTGTGGTGTGCTTTGTGGTGTGGTGTTGTATTGTAGTGTAGCCATTACACAACATTAGTGTCATTGAGTTCTCCAGTATATGTACTTACCTAATGTAGTATGTGTTGTAGAGCTATCTTCAGTAGTCATCTTTGGATTTGTAACTACTGTAGTCGTAACTTCATCCACAGTTGTCGATCCTGTTGTAGTTGGCATTGCTGTTGTAGATCCTTCGAATCCTTCAAACACAATGACGCAATGAAAGGACTAAATATTATTAATATTCACTGACAAAGGTCATGTTTCATCATTCCCCACTTTATTTTGTATATAAATCCCCATGACCAAGGACCACGGTTAAATGTTATATACAAATAAGCTGAAAATATGATAAAAATTGTACTGTAAAAGTTTGACAGATATTGTGGTAACACGAAACTTAATGTGATAATTCATATGTATAAAAATAGCTATTTATGTGTGTAACTGACAAGAAAGCAGAGAGTCAATTCTATGTTCCGTTTTGCTCAAACGTTGGACATACTTTAAATAATAACAATGTACTGTAGCTCCATGTGAGTACCATATCAAATATAAACTCATTGGAAACATACATAGAGAAACCATATATGTGATATCTAAGCCAACATGTGTGTAGATGGGACCTATCTTAGTTTTACCATGTCAGAGATGGGACCAAGGGGGGGGGGGGTGGGGGATACTGGAGTCTTTGAAGTGCTATACTATAAATCCAAATGGACTAACACTTTTCAACTGCCTATATGAAACTAAAATTCATTCTTATTGTTAGATAATTTCTTTTTAGTTTTGAGCCCACTGGATTGTAACGATGAGCCCCATTTGGGTCATATGTGGGTTAAGACCCCATGGGAAACCCCTGAAATAGCCAATGCGGGCCCTTATTGAGATCCAGTAATGCTTAGGGCTGGGAAGTTACACAGGTCGTGGCGAATACGAATCTCTTACCATCCAATGTAATATTTTCTCTCTTAAGAGTGATATTACTGAGGCCATTATCTAAGATATAGTCGTGGTCAGTCAGTCTGCGATTAAGTGTGTTCTCCAATTCATCAGGAGCGATTGAAGGTGTTCGCTCAAATATAAGTGCTACCTCTGCAGTCAGATTAGGAAGCTTGAATCGCCTCACTTTACACATTGCATAGGAATCTGCATAGTTTGTACCCTCCAGGGTGTTAAAAAATATCTGTGAATAAAAAGAATATAAAACTGACAAGACATTTTTTTTTAAATCAATTTTGAATAAAGCTTTCAATCAAACAATCTATTATTCAAACAGTTTGAATTCCGATTAACCATCGCCATTACGATAACGTTTGTGTCGTTATTCTTCCGTTATCAAACTCAAACCCGTGATATAAATCTGTATTTCATTTTGTTGGTATTAATGACTTATCGCATGTTTAAATCTTAAGCAAAACGTACCAACACTTATTCTAGATCTACCACATTAAATGCACCTTTAAACAAACTTAACGTTGCGGACTCAGATACAAACTTGAGGTAAGGTGCTTATATACAAACTTGAGGTAAGTTAATTACATACACACTTTAGGTAAGGTTTTAAAATGCAAACTTGAAGTAAGTTACTTACATACAACCTTGAGAAAAGTTACTTAAGTATATACCAACTGTAGGTAAGTTACTTATATACAAACCTAAGGTAAGGTACTTACATAAAAACTTTAGGAAAGATAATTACATACAAACTTGAGGCAAGGTAATTATTTACAAACTTGAGGTAAGGTACTTATATGCGAAATTTGAGGTAAGGTACTTATATACAATCTTGAGGTAAAATACAAACTAAAGGTAAGATACAAACAAATAGATACAAACTTGAGGAAGTAGACATAAACACAAATTTACGGTATATGGCTCAGATACAATATTGAGGTAATTGACTTATACATAGTTTGTAGTAGGGAACTTAGATAACAAACACATGAGAGGGACTAATACAAACTTGTGATGAGGGACTTATGTACAGTTTCTTGGAGGGCACACAGGTACAAACTTGGAGTAAGTAACTTCGATACAAACGTGAGGTAGGTGAATTAGATATGAACACGAGGTAGGGTGCTTAGATACAAACAAGATGTAGGGTACTTGATACAAACACGAGGTAGGATGCTTAGATACAAACACGAGGTATGGAACGTGCAAGTACTATGAGAACTAAGGAAAAGGTGATCTCTGAAGATTTGGAAACATGCATCTTAAATATTGAAATGTTTGGAATGACCAGAACGCCCGGGGAAACCATTTAAAAAAAACAAGTTAAACTTACCAACTTGCACAACGTTGTGTTCAGGGCAACAAACTCAGTACTAACTGTGCTCTCCAGAGACTTACTGAAAACCGCAGGGATACCATCTATTTCTTGAATGCTGAAGTTGGTTGTAAACACCTGTGATGCTTTAAGCAAGTGTAGCAATCATTCAATGAATTATTAGATTAAGCATAAATTGTTCGTTTCCATTTGCATTCACTATGAAACATACGAACCCTAGCGTACCATTAACAAACAACACATGTCCCCTTACTTTTTAATCTCGCTTTACTTGAATTATATTAATGCTGCCTAGTATATAACTCCTTAGGTTTAGCTCTCTATTTTGAAGCACTGCTAATTCCCTTTAGCTAATTACAATTCAAATATGTTCTACTATTATTTTACTGTTTTGGACTCCGTTTTTATTTTTCTATCATATATAAAGATAACATTTTAAAAAAATCAGTCGCTCTCAAAACTCAACTTACCGATACAATCTTCGGAAACTCTAGCATATCCTTCCTCCAGATTACATTCGCAAAGATAGTCGCCTTCCCTGTTGATACATACTTCCCGTGAACCACATGCCGGGGTGTTAAAGAGACATTCATTTTCATCTATGGTGGAAGAATGACATATTACCAAGCTAAAATGGTTACGTATGTATGTGTTTATGTGTTTATGCATGTATGTATGTTATATATTTGAAACGGGAATGTGTTAGAAAATCAACAACAGTGAAAAACTTCACGCTTCCACCGGGATTCGAACCCGGGCGTCCCGCTGTCTATGCGAATACCCTCTATATGAAAGTTTCTTTCTTATATATACAGGACTAGCATTGTTCGATACATGTGGCAAAAATCCTACAATGGAACGACGACCTTTCTCACTGGTTTCGAACCTCTAGACATACAATCAGCGTCCTTAATCTAGTTGCTTAGGTTGTCCGCTTATAAAGCGGGATGCCCGGATTTCGAATCCCGGTGAAGGCTGGAAGTTTTTTAACTGTTCTGGATTTTCCAACTCATTACCGTTTCACACACACAGTCCGTACCTCTCGGCCACAGTGATTCTACTGTTTTGAATGCGTCTTAATTGTTTTGTATTACTATAACTACGTATTACGCATCTCACGTTACCATTGTAAAAGTTTGTTAAACAATGTTTGCTCATACCAATGCACTGGGCAACACCATCTCCTGTCCACCCATCACGACAAGTACAGTTGAAATCCCCAGACTGTCCAAGAAATATACATTCTGCGTTGTTAGTACAGTTGTGGTTTCCATCGGCGCATGGATCAATCACTGATCATGCAAAACGAAAATCAAAATCATAACATATTTCTTCTTTGCGGTTGTGTGCTGATTATCGTTAATTTATGCTTGTAAATGGCAGGGCAGGGCACTTCTACTATAGAAGGGCTGAGCATTTACAAAACATCCGTTATGTCCAATTACACAACCACAGTTTGAGATTTAAAAGTAACTTCTAAATGGTAGAAGAGCCGATTTTACACATATATACGCATAGACCTGACTCATGTTGCTAATGTTATATAGACTGATGTTAGAGTCTTAACAATCTCTAGACTTCATTACAGGACAAGCGGATTTGAAAACAATTAACTTATCTCTAGAAATGTTATTCAACTATATATAATATAAAACTTTCTAAGTCGGGGAATATACATCACTAGCATTCTTTCAAAAGTCACAATTATGATTTTGCACAATCCTTCCCATTGTCTGGCATGAAAAAAATAGAAGTTTCTTTGACAACATTTTCTTATAATATGATAAAATATGATATAATATAGTTTTTTTCAATACATTTGCTTAAATAGTCATGTCTAAATTGCCTTGATGGTCATAACAAACTTAAGAAAACACTGTCTTTGGTACTTGTTTCGTTTCGTTTTATTACTTGCACCAATAACGAATCATGATTTACCATGGGGTCTCAAGTAAGCATTATCGATTTAACGTATTTGTTATGATGACGCATAGGTGTGCAGGTTTAAGGGTAAGCGTCAAATGTATTTGAGTTCATACGTACGCAGTTCTCCGAAGTACAAACTTGCAGGATCTACCACGTTATCAGGTGGTAAAACGTTATTTTCATCAAGTCCTTGACGAAAAACTATCTCCAAAGAGCTGTAATTTGTTCCTACAGTGACCTCAAGATTAAACTGAATAAATATGTGATTTCTTGCTGGGATGAATTTCATGGAACTTATCGTTAACGATTCATAGCCTTCTGTCCCATTAAATACAGCATGAATCTGGAAGAAAATAAGGTGGAACATTAATATTAATAATATTACAGTAACCTATAGCTAACATATATGTATATCACAATTGAACAATATTTTCCAAACCGTTTCGAAGTAGGAATTACTTTAGGATCATAAGGTTCATTAAGGTACCTCATCTTGACATGTAGCGTTAGGGTATTATCTATGAACAATTGCCTTCAATCAATATATATATACAAAGCGGTAAGTTAGGCTTGTGAAAAAGTACCAGAAAATTGGATTATATATTAATTTGTTTTGTCTGTACAGCCGATTCACACAGAGATTACAGTAACTACTGTAAATCCTAAAGTTTTGTACCACAGTAAATACTGGATCGTGCTGGCAAATATGATAAATCGGTAGCATGTGCTATTAGGTTTACAGTAAGAACTGAGGATATGTGTAATCCCAATAAATCCCAACAACTGGATTTGTTGGAATTACACATATCCTCAGTTCTTACTGTAATCCTAATAGCACATGCTACCAAATTATAGCACGATCCAGTTTTTACTGTGGTACAAAACTGGAAGATTTACAGTAGTAACTGTGTTCTCTATGTGTATCGGTTGTTAAATTGGATTATATATTAAATTTTCTGCACATAATAAAATGAACTATAACCCACGTCAGATTCCATATCCGCTCTATATATTTCCAGGTTCTGTCTGTCGATAAGATCACCATCTGATTTCAGTCCTTGGATAGTTTTGAATTCAACTTGCAAGCTGATGAAGTTAGCCTCTGTCAAAACAACAACAACATGATATCTTTGTCAATTATTAGGTGAACAATGTGCTACCCATATCTTTCGTGCGCCCTCTTTCACAATTTAGTTAGCGAAGTTCGTCAGTTTTGTAATTGCTGATATATTGTATTAAATTCCTTTTCCTAATAGTTGCAAAACGAATGTGTAAAAGTAAGTTGGCCTGACGTTTCGATCCTAGCAGGATCTTCTTCAGAGGCTATATGACAATTATTAATATTGTCATTTAGCCTCTGAAGAAGATCCTGCTAGGATCAATACGTCAGGCTAACTTAATTTTACACATTGTCTTACACAGGCTCTCTAGTAGATGAGCAGTTTGCTAACAGTTTTATATTATTTTGAGTTACAAAACGAAAAATAAAATTTGTAAATATTTTCGGTTATTGTACGTTATTAGATATGAAGTTAAATATGGATGGAATAAAAATTACTTTTTATATAAAATATCATATATATGCTCATAGGGCACAGTTAATTAGTTTTATCATATTAAAAAAAGGTAGGAAAATCACACAAATAACAGATCATTAAAGGGTAGATTTCAAGGAATAACATTATTACTCACTCATGCATGTTCCAGAAGTATCCAAAGTGTAACCAGATTTACATAAGCACGAAAAGCTACCAAATGTATTCACACATCTGGAATTATTTCCAGTACACCGGTTTTGATTAAGACATTCATCAATATCTGTAAATTCAAAATGCAAAAATATTCACCATACTTAGGTTGTTAACTATACATTGTTCCTACATGTGGCCTCAAGATTAAAATGACTATCAATATATGATTTATTTTTGGGATGAATTTCTGGTAATTTTTAAACCATTAGTTCCTTGCTCCCTTATTCCTTATTCTGATGATGAAACGTTCGCTAACTGAGCGGAGAACTATGATGCATTGTTTACATAACGGATAATTTGATTCGAATTTACATGATTATCCAGCTCAGCTAAAACTTCAATGTAAAAGGAACTTATCCATTGGATGATAACCATTTGTTTACCAAGGACACTATGATAATGATTATAAGAATAATCTAAAAATTAAATACAAAGGGACATAAATTCAACATGGTTTGTTAACTTGTATAATTGGTAAGCCTTTGGTTCATTGCTCCCTTGTTCATATGCCTCTTATGGATGATAAACGTTCGCTTACTGATAAAACTGTGATGCATTGTCTGAATGAGTAGATTATATAAATTTTAATAACACCTAGCCCAATTATATGAATGTTATCAGTTATGTAAATATCAATTTATACCTTATAATACCTTATAAACCCTAGTGTACGTGATAGGTTGTAAACAGCAAACTTAATGAACTTCTTATTGAGAATTTTCTCAGTAAGAATATTCTAAAAGAACCTTCTATACGGAATGATGTCAGCATCAACCTTCATATGCCACAAGTGACCACTAGAATTTAACTTCTCTAAATTGTAATGTTCAACGAAATTTGGATCGTTTAAATTTCTCACTATTTAACATTGCGCCTGCAAATGTTGTTGTTGTTAATGAAAGGCATCGCTATTGATAAAACTCATAAAACATAATGAGGTGGGAAAATCATGAAAACGTTCATTCCACTATCATTTTCTCCTGTTTTCTTTAGTTTTCATTATATTAAACTTTTTTTCAGTAGATGGATTACATTTCAATACGTTATTACTTCAGTGGGGATCATTAATGTCATAGCTTACAGTTGTATCTCTCTGGGACCAACACTTAGACATTTTGTAGCCTGCATCAATTAAAACGTCTAACATGGTCTTACCAATGCAAGTCTGTGATGAGTCTTTCACAAGGCCATTCTTACAAGAAC
>JAIPMN010005119.1:0-13051 GCA_020650975.1 Apostichopus californicus
TTAAAGTAATGCGAACTTTAGATCAGAAAATAAAAACGACAATTTGAATTTCTAGCACATCGGGACGACACTTGATGACATTTTGAATACCTCCAGTCTTCCAAAAGCCATATTACACATTTCTAGGGGGTACAACTGTTCAATACTAAATGAACAAGGACTTACAGAGATACAATCTGGGGTCTTTTCTTCCCCTGGCAGCAGTTTATCCGGATAAAATAAGGGGTCTGTCTCACTTTTTCGGAGCTTTTGCAACGTTCTTTGTTGCTTGGCCAAGTTGGACCTGTTTGGCGTTAGACCCAAATTGCATGGTGCTGATAGATTCAGGAACGTTGCTCTCGGCTGGACTAATGTTGACAAACAGACATGCCTGGAAATAGGATAAAGACAACAGGGTAACAATGATTAGAGCTGAATCAATGCTAACTGCTGTTACCATAGTACCATAGTAATGGGAATGGGATAAAGACAACAGGGTAACCATGATTAGAGCTCAACCAATGCTAAATGCTGTTACCATAGTGACCATAGTAATATCACATTAACAAAAGTAATATTGTTGTTACCATAGTTATTCACCTCGTTATCATAGCATAGTAATATCACATTAACAATGCTCAATGGAACACTAAAAATTTATTATTTATGCATTATTTGGACTGACAAAATATTTAAAATAGTTACTTAAAGTGTCAGAGTTTTGTTGTTATTCTATAAAGTAACAACAAAGGCTGTGGACAAAATTAGAAGTGTTAGCACCAGACCAAACTATTGATATAATACAAAGTTAAACATAATAACGGATGAAAAAAATCTAGTAACAAATGGTATTGAAATACATTATTAACAGAGTTACGGAAAAAAGTCAATTTGTTATTAATGGTGGTGTTATAGCTGTTCCTTTCTGTGTGGAAGTTGTGGTAAAGGGGGGGTTAGTTAAAGAGGGTAGTGTGACATAAGAGGAATAAAGTAAAATAACTTTTAATCCTTGCTACAATACATCCTAGATTAACCTAACCTCTGCTATTCTACTAAAAGTGAAGAAGTTACCTGTCTACACACATTCTATTAAGTATTGAGTTTCCTCAGTCGGTTATTTCCTCAAGTATTTTTTGCTAAGGACTACGAATTGACCAATTGAAGGTTATAGGGTTTCAATGCAGGCATGCTCAGTTTGTGGCAGTGTAGGACAACCATGTAGGAAAAAACCACTAGTAGATTTATTTCAGTAAAGATAAGAGAGGCATCGCTGAAAATGATTAGAAAAATCAAACAAGGAAAAAGAATTGATCAAAATGAAACACTCGAGTAAAGACTGGTAGATTGAAATGTCAATTAAAAGAAACATACGGTAAATACTTAAAAGTCCACTTTACCTTAGCATCTCCACCGAGGGATGGTTGGAGTAGGTGGGTCAGCTTTGAATTCCTGTAGGGAACATGGAGGGCGCTACTCCTTAACCCACTAAACACCTGATATGACGAGAAGATTGGATAGGTTAATTGGCATTCTAGTTTGTCATCAGCACCAACACTCACATGAAGATATTTCTAGTATATGTGGATAATTTATGTCCAGGAGGAAGCTCTTTAATCATAGTGAAAGGGAGCTAGCTCTGAATGGCAACATGAAACAATGTCAATTTAAGAGCATTTCAAGTCTACAGAAGCTTATCCCAAACCCTATTCATGTGATGATTGTGGGTGATTCCTCATCTCACTCTGCACCCCCACCCCACCCCCCTGCCCCCTTGCTTACATCAAACCTTTTCTTTTCACATATTTATACTGGGATTTTTCACTTTACATCCCCATCTGGTGGATGAGAGTGTGCTTCAGCATCTGCCAAGTTTCCCAAGTACTGAGGGAGGGTGCAGAGGGGGGGGGGAGATGGAGGCAACCCATTCATCATCCAAATTCATCAGCAAATGGTGAACAACTTTGTTTGCAACCAGTGACTGAAGAGCACTAAGTCATATTTCCCAACCCACAAACCAGAAATACCAAACCACATAAGGCTCTACTAAAAGAAATACACACAGCAGCAATTTTGAATTGTTGAAAACATGATTGCACAGAGGGGGAAATACCTTTCCCATGGAAATTGCGATTTTCTTTGAAACATTTTCAATAGAAATTCCCTTCCCATTTCACAAGAAATATAAACAGACTTATTAATAATAATAATAATCATAATAATAATAATAATAATAATAATAATAATAATAATAATAATAATAATAATAATAATAATTCAGAGTCAACCAATGTGTTTCTTACAGACAGCACTGTGATATAGCAAGACAATACAATGTTAAGTTTGAAATTAACCAGTCTAGTATAAACAAACCAGCAACAAATCGCTGTTACAGACCACCACAGCCTAGAACAGTTTGACAGCATATACATTCAGAGCATTACTTTCTGCTTTCCTCTGAAGCCAACTTTAAACAGGATATACTCTGGCTTGGCTGATGACTCACCTGACCCAATGAGGTCAATGACTTATTGATGGCAGCAGCTTCTACTAGAGTTTGACCGGAGGCTCCAGTCTTGGCGATCCGTTCTGACCCGGCCAAGTCCACAAGTGTAAGTGAACCGAAACTTACGGCCTTGGAGACCTTATCGACGCCTTCCACGGTCAGCATGAGTAGGAGATGGGAACGAGAGCTGGATAAAGAAACAGTTGTGACGTAGAGAGAGATGATTAGACGAAAAACAGGTTGAGAGGTGGTCAATTAGTTGGATCACTCTGATATGTTACACAGAGCTTCAACAATACATGTGTGTGGGGGTGTGGGTGGGAGGGAGGGGATTTAAATGCCCATGGAAGAATCAACAGAACCGTATAAAACAAAATGTCGCCATTTCTGGTCTGAACATTTTATTTAACTATTCACTTGTTTCCCAAATGTTTTTTGTGCTTGGAGTATAGACTGGACTTGGATTATACTCATCAACATTGTGCAAATTTGGTAGAATGATCATTGGCACTGAAATAAACCTTGACTCCCTTAACAGAGGATTAATCAGTACATGACAGTACGAGGGATAGGTGATATACCTTGTAGAGTTCATATTGGTGGCAGCAACACTTCTATTTGCATCTCCCATGTCCATTATCTTTGTGATATCTTCCTCCTCTTGGACGACGACTTCGGTCAATCCCGCTAGAAATAACCGTTTGCCCTTCATCTTCACGTCCAGTGCTCCTTTCTGTTCTTCGGTGAGTAAATCCTGGATGTGTTCGTTGTACACCTCGATCATGGCTACCTATGTGTGGTAAAGGAGAGTTATTAGCAAGGTGGGTTGGACATAGGTAACGCATAGAAAGTATTAAAACACCATATTAATGATGCTTAACCATGCTGTGTTCGTTGTACACCTCGATCATGGCTACCTATGTGAGGTAAAGGAGAGTTATTAGCGGGTTGGACAAAGGTAACGCATAGAAAGTATGAAAACACCATATTAATGTAATAAACCATGATGTGTTCATTGTACACCTCGATCATGGCTACCTGTGTGGTAAAGGAGAGTTATTAGCAAGGTGGGTTGGACATAGGTAATGCATAGAAAGTATTAAAACACCATATTAATGATGCTTAACCATGCTGTGTTCGTTGTACACCTCGATCATGGCTACCTATGTGAGGTAAAGGAGAGTTATTAGCAGGTTGGACAAAGGTAACGCATAGAAAGTATGAAAACACCATATAAATGATGATAAACCATGATGTGTTCATTGTACACCTCGATCATGGCTACCTATGTGAGGTAAAGGAGAGTTATTAGCGGGTTGGACATAGGTAACGAATTGAAAGTATGAAAACACCATATTAATGATGCTTAACCATGCTGTGTTCGTTGTACACCTCTATCATGGCTACCTATGTGAGGTAAAGGAGAGTTATTAGCAAGGTGGGTGGGACATAGGTTAACGCATGGAAAGTATTAAACACCAGATTAATGATACTTAACCATGCTTTCAGGTGAGCTAGTTTTTTAAAAAGTGATGTACTTTGGGGGGAAGAACGACATGTAAAACCACTAGTAACTGCCAAAAGTAGAGGCAGTAGTGACATGCTTAAAGATACTGCACAACCAAGGCAGTCACTAGAAATGGAGGAAGAATGCCTTGTTTTCATTCAGTGTGAGAGGGGGAGTGGGATTTGGATCTAACAGTTTTTTTGGTTTAGAATGAAGTGAGATTTGAAATATATATCATTCATTCATGGGATACATTTTTATCGATTGGTCAAAAAAATGAATCTTGAACGCTGTTCTCGTAAAACCTAGCTTCTTGCTACACACATACATACACGTATTCACACATGCACCCACCCATACATACATACACGCATACAGACTGTACTAACAATCTGACACCATTAGGTGTCTATGGTTGACTCCATCCTCTATCTTAATTTTAATTCTTGCCCTTTGACATATCTACACACCCTTAAACATCCATGCACTACTCACTTTCAAGGTGTAATTGATCTGTTCTCGTTCATTGCAGATCCTGAGCAGCTCCCTGATGGCCCTCACATTCACCCCTGGGTCCTCCTTTGTTCCCATCATAGTGTACGTCTTCCCCGAGCCGGTCTGACCATACGCCATTATACAGACATTGTAGCCATCTACACATGATGTAATGATCGGCAGAGCCTCCTGAAAGACCTGAGAGATAAATATGAAATCAGAAATATTGAAGAACTTTCATGGATAAAAAGTTGTATAGGGTATTTCTCAGAATACTGACCAGAATTAAGAATTCTTAAGCAAGAAACTTGCAGAGAAAACTTCATTTTTAAGACCAACCATTCATAAATTAAACCACTTAATAGAATATTGATTAATGAATTATCAGCACATTTTTCTCTGGGAGTGCAAATTTCAAATTCACAGTTCCCTTCCCTTTAAAAAGTTGGAGCATACGAAAAGAATCAGGGCTGTAGTCGTCAGTCATACCGACTACTACATCCTAAAGCTATGTGGAGGGCGAACCTAGGTAAAGAGAATGGCGAGTGGTGGCTAGTGTCACCCAGAGACATAGCCACTGGGGGAGGGGGCACAATGGGAGCAATCGCTACCCCCCTTATGAGTTCCCCGAAAAATAAATTTGAATAAATGCAGGAAATATCATTAAAGCTAGCTTTTCAGGTTGAAGGAAGCTAAGCGACACTCAATCTTTCCCCTGAAAGTTCTTCTGCTACATACAGTGGCTTAATAGGTATTTGATGTTGATGTTGACATTTTATCTCAAAAGTTTGACTTTCAAAGTCAAAAGTTTGCCTTTTTTGGACCTATTTGACCAAAACTTTTTTAAGCAAAATTTTCACATTACAACTTTTACACATTTTTACTTAAAAAGTTGAAATTTTCAGATAAAAAGTCAAACTTTTTAGATAAAACTGGTGTCAACTGATACTGCATTAAACCCATAGAGCACAGGACACACAAATTTGTAGAAAGGTAGTTTCGGTTGGTCTATGCACCCTAGTGACACGTCTTTCAGAGGTATCCAGTAAAACATAGCACAACATGGACGATATCTGATGAAATTGATTGACCAACTTAAATGATCAGTAAACGTTTAAGATAAGGCTCTGACACTTTCAACCATCAACAGTGGCATGAGACGGGCCGATGGTATTCAGTTACAGTATTATATGCATGTCATGCTCCATAATACTTGAATTCTCACCTCTGTTTGCTTTGATTCTGGAGTGAAGACCCTGTCAAATTGGAAGGATACTTTCTTGCCAGCAGGATTGGAGCAGGAAATATCCTGCTCCGTCGGAAACTGCTGACAGCAACCCACACGACTGTCGTAACGCACTCGACAGAAGACTCGTATGTTACCTCGCAATTCTTGCAGCTTTTGACAAACAGCCGGGAAAAATAAAAAGATCTCAAAAAATAAACATTGTTGATTAGAAATGGTGTAGCATGCGAGAAGATTTTTACCGCCGGAAGAGTTTACATGAGAGAAGAGTTTTATTACCAAGACAATATTAGTGGTCATTCAGCCTCTGAAGAAGATCCTGTTAGGATCGAAACGTCAGGCCCACTTATTTTCACACATTCTCTTAATACACAGGCTCTTTAGTGGATATAAAGCAGTTTGCTAACAGTTTTTGTTTATTTTACATTTTATTTTGAAGTCCAGATTAGCTATGAAAGCCAAGATAGAGGATAAATTATTCACAGTTTGACTGGTGCAAGACATGTTGATTATAAAAATGGTATTTTTGGCCAAATAAGTTCACGATGGTAAAGAACAGGAACTCCCACAGAATTTACAAAGGAACTAGGTAAGATGTATCAATTCTATTTCCTCAATGTGATACTTTGTGTGAGGGATGATCAAGAGACATTTGGAAGTTATAAGTCACTCCTACAGTGCATTGCTAAAGTGCAGCGACTATATAAAGTACTTTGATGTAATGCTACTTGACAGCAGTTTTCATCACGTTATACTAAAGACATACCTGATTGTACAACAGCCTCCTCTGTAAACATTCTTTCTTGTAAAGTATTTTAAGGTCATCCAACTCCTGGTTGGTGCTCGTGTCTGCATGTTTCATCTGAGAGAAAGTTGTGATCACTTGTTGGAGCATCTTCCCCATATCTGTAGTACAACACAGTAAAAATGATGTTACTTTAACTTTTTGATGTGAAGGTAGTGATGACTTGTATATGTAGATTATGTAGAATTATGGGGAAAAAAAGGAAAACTATGTGAAAATATGTATATTTAATTACTTTACAACCACATGTCTTCAAAATACCTATTATCTCCTGTCCCTCCACCCTCCATCATCACCCCTACCCCCCCCCCTCCCCTCTTCCTCCTCCACAGGACAGTATCAGGACTCAAAAGTATGAATAAAGCACAGCAAAGATGGTCATTTCTAAGTGCAGTACTGCCTGGACTACAAAGGACAGATTTGCTATTTTAGACATTATGACAATGGTTTGCTACCTCCATTGTAAAGTCTCACATGCAAACCTAGCAGCAATCTTTGAGTTTATCATTGAGTTTGGGTTTATCATTGAGTTTATCAATTAGTTATCATTGTAGTTTGCTCCAACTACTCAAGATACAAGACTTGTAGTATATTTAGAGCATTTTTTCGTCCAATATATCCATTTCATAAATTTATACGAGACTTACGTCCTCTTTTGAAACAAAAGCTTATAATTACTGAAAAATATGTTTTTTGACCTTCAAAATTTTGTTTGACTTCTTTCTTCAGAGTGACCTGAGATTTATCCAGACTCTTCGCCATCGTGTCGAGTTTTCTCAAAGTTTCCTCGTCGATTACTGGACCTGTCGTTCAGCAAATAAAAACGATGAGTGATATCCTGCCTGCGTTCTCTAACCAATCAAAGTATATTGTCGGTTTGGAATATAATTATTATTATTAAGATATTCATAATCTTGAGAGCCTAGTTACTAATGTTGTCATAGTGGCAAAACTTGAACGTGGAAGTCTTTCGATGAGCTTCAGACCGTTTGCCTGACTTTCTAGTCTCCAGCCAGTGGGAACAATTTCCTAATGCTTAATACCACTCTATACTGTCCTACCATATCATGCTTCAAAGCACACGTGCTGACAGTAGAAACAGTTCCTAATGTTTTTCTGATAGGCACAGGATATTCATACTTACATTACGAGTGCTTTGAAGTGAAATATGAAAGTATTAAAAGCAAATTAGGTGTCGTCTCTCTTAATAAACTGGTCATTCCTTGAAAACTTCAGATTAATAGCTTTGGTCATCTTTAATAACAAATTAGTAATTTGCTTTTGAAATGAACTGTATCCGTCTCCAGATCCATTACACTTCGCACACCACGAACAAGCAAGTATGGCAAATATTGGAGAGTATCATAGGGGAACAGGAACCCCTCCTTTCAGTGGTGAAAAGAAGGAAACTTCAGTGGCTTGGTCAACATGTAATTAGACAGAAGAACAGCCTGGCAAACAACACTATATTGCAAGGAGGGGCAGATGGGGTACGAAGGAGAGGCAGGCCGATTAAAACCTGGATTGAAAACATAAAAACCTGGACTGGGATGGACTTCAACCAGCTCATAGGAACATCTGACGATCGTGGATTGTGGAACGCTTGTGTCGTGTGTCATCATTTGGCCCCAACGGCCCTCAAGTTATGAGACATAGATAGATTGACAGACAGACAGACAGACAGACAGACAGACAGACAGACAGACAGACAGACAGACAGATAGATAGATAGGATAGATAGATAGTAATTTAATGAGGTCAGATGACTGAACCCAAACAATTGTCTCCATCACTTAGTGTCTGGTTGAATTACCTGCAGGTTCGGCTGGAGCTTCATCAATTTTGTGGGAGTTAGGAGACGGGTCTGCCTCTGGTGCTTCGATGTCCTATGTTTGATGACAAGGTCAAAGAACAAGAATGAAAATCAATAGATATATTAAGTCATATTTAATTCTCAGGAGATGGAAACTTACAGTGAATTAAGAAGACATTCTCCTGAATAAGTCGTCTCCCTGTTTACAGCAAGTCGTTGAAAGTGAAATACTTTACCACTGACAGAATTGTCACAATGAGGACAAATCAATCTATCAAATAAAGGGAACACAGTTGTCAGTATATGGCAGCCATTTTCTCTCCTTCAATGCCTTTATGTTTCATATCTTCCGAGAATGCTCTCATAGAGTTACCATTTCATCGTTTATTATTTAATATAAAATATAGTCATGATTTTGAGTTTAATGAAATTACACTAGCAGGCCTAGAAATTTACATATAATATAAATGAAAACTTATTAAATTAACTATAGAGGCACATTTTATTGACACAAATTTGTTTCGTATAGATGAAGAAGTCCACCTACACTCCTCTGTATATAAATATATATTTCTGTTCATAGCAGTGAACTAAGCAATATTTTCATTATTTGCTAAATTTCAGTTTTGTTGAAAGTCACAAGAAACTATTACGAGGAGACAAAAGGTCACAACCTCAGAGGACTTTTTTACGATAATTCCGCATCTTAAAATAAATTACATTTTACTTTAACATGAGATATGGAAAATTAAGCACCTTAGGTTCTGGGCTTTTCACTAAATACAACAGATTTCAATCAAAAATTGTCTTCAGATACTTGCATGCACTCCTAACGTTCATGCGTACCAGTCATTCCTACACCTCATTCTAAACAACTTTCCAACCAATCAAAATGCAGTAAATTATAATAAAAACATGAATTTGTTTATATTGGAACGTTGCACTTACAGGTGTTGCAGCCATCCTAACAGTCTTAGCAGTTTTGGGTCTTTCCTGTTGCATGGCGGCCATTTTCATGTTCGCTGTCTTGACTTCCACTTCTAAGGCTGAGGAAGACTCCCTCAACTTTTCCAACTGAAAAACAAAACAAAAGAAAAGACAGGAAAATTAAAGACGTTTAATATGCCAATGTTTATTTTTACAGGACCTTGGTTTATTTTCACGGAAGCTGCCCACATTGGTTAGAAGACGGCATTGCTGTTTTTGACCCTGGATACATAAACAGATACGTAATTATACAGAGTCAACTAAAGGTATCAGATTTGACATTGTGAGTGAATTCTAGTTTCTCTTTATAAGCTTTTACAGAATTGAAACAAACCAATGCCAATACCTATGTATACTGACTTTATGTTATATGGACATCAACTACACATGTGAGAAATACCCTTTCAAAAATGAATGAGAAACGTCTAGAACTAATTAAGTAAAATGTATAAATGCTTATTCTGAACTGAAATTAGTCCACAGCACTCATTATTGGCATGGCTGATTACTGCAGACAAACCAAGTTGGTTATCCAGCACACATCAAGACTAGAGGTTGTTCAGACAACGAAAAAGGGGGGGGGGGGACTCCAGATAAAAGAGGTTTTCTATTCCTTAGCATATTTTTCCATTTTTAACTTAGCATATTTTTACATTTTTAATCTCCCTGTACATAGCATAACAGTTATATTTTCATAGTCATAGCTACTGGAAAACTCAATCAAATGTTGTTTTGTAGTCTCCGATAGCAAAAACATGTTGTATTTATAAATGGACTTTAAAGTACTGGACTGTTAGTGACAATAACTTTGCAGCATTAGACAGTTTATCATAGGTTGGATTTCAGATCCCTACGATCCATTATCCGGATATAAGAGATAGAGATAGCTTAGGTTTTACTGTACTTAGGAAATATAACTATTCATTTCCTATTAAACCGATGATAACATTCTGTGAAGAATCCCAGAAATTTCAAAACTTTAATAATTAATGAATTATAAGCCTGTTTGTTTACCTCAGCTTTCATTTTCGTGTTTTCAGCATGGAGCTTCTTGGCATGACTGGTGACTTTCTCGTAATTCTTTTGCTAAAAGGTGTAATGAAGAAAAAAAAGGGATAACAAAAAAAAATGGCAACAAGAAAAAACTTTCCTAAAACAAAATTGCTGTTGTATTATTTTCTAGCTCTTATACATAAATATCTATCTAGAAACAAAGACGTATAAAATATCTGCCTGACAAAAGTAAGTGGGCATTCTATCAGTATAAAGTAAGTCATAAAAATTATTCATACAGTAGTAAAAAATGTTAAAGGAGAACAGTACTAAACACAGAATGGCCAAGTTACTTGTAACTATAATGTTAAAAAGAGTGAAATTACCAGGCAAGTAATGGCCAAACTGTTCATACTTTGATCCATATTATATATATATTTTTTTGCAAATCTTTGAGTAAACTTCTGATTCTTAAACTTCTATATGCTATCAACAAAACAAACAGGCAGACTATAAAGCAGATATTTTGCCCATCACAGGAAAATAATTCAACTATAAATAATGACAAGTACAAGTTTTCCTTGGCGCTTTCAAAATATCAAAAATCTTCTTCTAACAAACCCCCCCCCCCCACATCAAAGAAGAATTTATATTTTCTGCCTTCCCTCCACCCTCCCTATAAAACGGAAAAATCAGAATCATGCAAGGGGTTTAGTCTCTTTATCTTACCAATTTCTTCATTTTCTCTTCAAGGGATGATATTTTGTTATCCTTCTCCTTCATAATTTTGGTATTGAATCCAGCCAGTCTATCCGGCGAGTCCATCACCCCCGTGTCATCGATTGTGAGGAAGGTCGTAATCGCATCGTCTGCGTCGTAGTTGCTCTGCCTGAGGGCAGCAACCATATCGTACTTATCCTTCCAGCTGGGTATGTTATCCTGTCATTGATAAGATATAAGATAGTGTCATGTAAATAGGATGAAAATATGCTAAACTTTATACTCTGGTTTAGAGATTCTTAATTAGTCCCTCTTCTAGCTTCCCTGGAAATATTCCTCCAGGTCTTAGGGTATCCCTGAAATGAGCTTACTCCCCAGTTTCTCAAACACCATAATTAAATACAAGGTTAAGAAATTGCTTTTCAACACCCGGAATAAGCTTACTTGGAAAGTTCTTGTCATCACTTGAGATTGGGTCGTTGGAGCAATTCGACAAGTAATAGTAATAATGTTAGGGGTGCGTTTGATTCCACCAAGTACCATAACCCATTACGCTAGTCTCCCTCAAGCTTGTAGAGCAAATTTTGCATTCATATTTCAAAGATGAAGGGGCTTTCAAAATTATTCTCTCCCACAATTCATGATATAATAGATATAGATATAGGATGGTCTGACCGACAATGTTTCATTATTTTCTTCAGATCTCCCTTCATTTCTTCCAGTTAATAATTTGTATGTTAGGATCGTTTCAAAAATTGTCTCATTGTATACAACATACTGTACACTCTTGGAGAAAGGGGGTTCCACACCATTAAAGAACCCGAAAAGTTCAAAATAAGTGACAAGTTGGAACCCTTTTTTCTAAGTAACTCTTTGAAATAATCCTCAAAGAACTCGAAAAGGTTCCAAAAATGTGACAAGTCAGTAACTTTTTTCTAAGAGGGTAAAATCCATTTCTGGCATACATTTTTTGGGGTTATTTTTGAATAAATACTGAAGAAATGATAAATGAATGACTGAGAAGAGATTTATGTAGTCATTTCAATAAGTTATTTTTGTTAAACAAAAATTGTCAAAACTTTAAAGTTGAAGACATCATCACAGCAATTACTTACTCTTAATCTCTTGACTAGAGGTTTAGTAAAATCTGAGTGTTGTTCCCAAGAAACGGGCAGCTTGACCCACATCCCAGATTCATCATCAAAGAAACAATGAATGTTCCTTTTCTCCTGTCACATGAAAAGTGAAAAAGCGAAACCATGAAAAGAATTGTACAAGAATCCTCAATGGATTTCACTTTAAACATTGTTGCAGTAAATTATTAGGATTTTGTGGACAATCAGGGTTTTGAGGGAGAGAGGCTGGGGTGGGGGTGGAAAGACAGCCATATCTAAAGTCATTGGTATGGGAAAACCTGGGATAAGATTACTAAGCTGTAAAAACATAATGCTAAACCTTTGAAAGTACTGATTTCTTTCTATATTTCCAATAGCAAATACAATTTTGAGCTAAATGGGATACAAATTTAATGTTTTGGTTTGGTGAAACCCAGAAAGCTACAAGGAGGGCACTCCATATGTAAAAGCAGCTGGATGCAAACACATTCAATTCATAATTACTTTGCTCTGTCAGAAATATTTTAATCTCCCACTCACTTGCTATTAAAATTGAAGGTTCATTAATAGGTGATTTTAAAGACATAAAATGCACCTTTTGGAAGAATTTTTCCCCCTTGAATTATAAATGAACCAAGCATAATTGTTAAAATGAAGTGATATCAGAAAAAATCAATTGAAACGAACAGCTAATTATAACATTCAGGGAATCACAATAGCCATGATTCATCTCACCTCAAATATATATGTCAGGATTGTTCAACGGGGGGGGATTTAAAACAATCAGCTAATTATAACATACAGGGAACCACAATAGCCAATAGCCAACATTTCCTTTCACCTCATATATATATGTCCGGATTGTTCCACGGGGGGGGGGGGGGGGGG
>JAIPMN010005119.1:13073-23535 GCA_020650975.1 Apostichopus californicus
AATCACAATAGCCAACATTTCCTCTCACCTCAAATATATATGTCAGGATTGTTCCACGGGTAGGATGTTTTAGCATCCCTGCTCTGTCATCCTCACTACTCAATCCCGAGGCTACATCTACATCCCCAATGTCAAGAGGTCTACTGGGCCTTGGAGAGGGGTCATCATTGCTGGGACCAGAGGGCCCAGATAAAGGATCCCCATCGGTCTTGAAATGTCCCTGATTATTCCAGTGGTTCGGAAATGCTTGCCACTCCTGCCAGGGTAAAAACGTTAATTTATGTGTATGTGGAAGTAAGGAAATTCCCCTAATTATAAGTCTGAACTGTTTTTCATATCCTATTTTCATATAAATATGTACCTTCATGTATAAATACTGGATTTTTAATAACCTTGAAGCAATAGTACCTTACACAGTGGGGTACAACCCATACCTGGTGGGGTATTACCCACACATGGTGGGTATAACCCGTACCTGGTGGGTATAACCCACACGTGGGGTATAACCCACATCTGATGGGTATAACCCACATCTGATGGGGTATACCCACACATGGTGGATATTATGGGTCCAAGCCTACCTGTCCCAGAGTACCTCTATAAGCCCTCGACATATGACATTTCAATGCAGTTAATGTTTGTTAATGAATATCCATGACGTATTCTCCTCCTTTTTATGAATTGAACCAATCACAGCTAAGGATCTATACTTACATGTGTGTTCCAGTTATCTAAATAGAATCTCCTTCCTCCCTGTCTTATACAAGTGTACTCCTTTCCGCTTTTATGGTGAAAAGTCTCAAACACTATATCATCGTCCCCCTGTAATGAGTGAAGACAAACAAAATATCAATACATTAGGACATTTTTCTGTGAATTTAAAAAAAATAGGCAAGGTTTCATAACATTGTTGAAGTTTGTGACTTATGTTCGCATATTACGGAAGAGTACCAAAACTGGCGATAGCAGCATCGTAATGCAGCCCAATTCTCCACCCACTCTCCCCTTTCAACGTAAAGACCCTATTGATTGGTAACGTTCATTTCATATTTCTGAATATCTGAATATTCATTTAAATTTACTTTTGAAATGCTGTGTGCAGATCAAACTCATTTGAAAACATACGTAAAGTAAAAATTTGATAAACTAGTGCAAAATAATATACCATAACACTGGAGTAGCTACCTGTAGTAATCATGCAAGTGGTTCATCCTTTCTTAATTATATATAATGTCACAAAATTTGCTCGTGAATACATCCATGTGCCAATAATTTATGAAAAGTGACTTTTGTGTAAAAGTAAATGGGCCTGACGTTTGCTTACAGTTTTGTTTTATTTTAAAAGTGACTTTTAATATATTTAAATGCAATATGACAGTTAGATTCATACATTTCTACTTTATTAAGTACTATAATGTCTTGGTTAGTAATTAGTGTTAAAAACAGCAAATATTTCTTCAATAGATTAATGTTTATTGACATTAGGTGATATTCCCTAAGTAGGTGACCACAAAATCTGCAAATTTATGCTCCCACTTTGCACTGCCTTTTGTCCCTCCCCCAGTGCAATATATGCAATGTTTTCTTAGATACTTTATCAATTTACACAAACAAATTTAAATAACCTACACCCCAACTGTACACCTCCACAACCCCTCTCCATACATTGTCTTCCTTCTCTGTCTCTCTATTAATACCCCTCAGCCAAGAGTATTGATCACGATCGGGGGTCTTGGATACAGTCCTATTATTTTGGTAAACTTTACTGGCATCAATCAATAACAGACCACACTCCAAACCTTCCTTGTGGCCTTCTGGTCTTTAACACTGGTCATCAAATCACTGTGTTACTATTGATAATGTGGTATTCGTACAATAGATCTACATGGCAAAGTACAGTGTGTTCAGTCTACAATACAGTATAGTATACAGAAGCATATGTGTATAAAACTAAATTATATGATTTCTCTTTCTTCCCCTCTTTTAGATGTGGGCTGCAGCGCTTTGTTTAAAAACACAAATGATACAATTTAATTACGCATCATACATACATTTACACTGTACATTTTTTTGCCTGGTATGTGAGACTGTTTCTAATCCAACTCACATGGTATGCATTCTGCAATATATAAATAGCTTAACATCATAACATGGGGACTCATTCATCTGGTATATCCCATAACAAATATGGGTAAAGTAAAATAATAACCAGACTTCTCAGTTGGGTTCAAATTAACATTTGTTTATTAGTAAAACTGTAAAACAAGTGATGTGTATCTGTCTTAATGCCTATTTTTATGTCTTCTCATTTCTTTTCCCATTGATCTCGTTTTGTAGTTTACTAACTGTGTACATTTTCTTTTATGTGTGTAGAATTTAATCCACAGAAAGCTTGAGGGAGAACGTAGGGAAAACAATTTAACAATTTATAATTGCACTTCTGTTTTCTCCTTCTCCATGCAAAAAAGGTATGATAAGATAACAGTAGCATCTAAATATTATTTGTATTTGTGCACACTTCACTTTGTGTATGATAATCCTGTGACAGGTGTTACTTGGTGGAAATTAATAGATGCATGAAGGAAGAATGAATGAATGAATGAAAGGAATGAATGAATGTATGAATGAATGAATGAAAGGAAATTTTGACTGAATGAATTAAAGGAATGCACGAATAAATGAATGAATGAGAACATGCACCACAGTGGTGGTTTTAATAGTGTACACAGCACTATACATAGTGCAGTATTGTCAGTATTTTCTGGGAAACAAACTTCATGGAATTGAAACTGCACTACACAATTTGTCATCACTTATTTTCACTGTGCCAAGTGCTGTATAGTTCACCTACTAATTAAGCCTGCTAGCCCACATGGGCTCTTTAATCCCAACAAATAACCCATTTCAGCATTAATCAGAATGATAAACATGATAAAGGCATCATAATCACGGTCTACATCCAACTGATTCCATTTCAGTCAATCTAGTTGCCAGTTGGATTTCTCTCCCCTCCCCCTCCCCCTCCCCCTAATTTATTGTGCGGTTGGGAGAGCTATGTGGCTATTAAGAATTTACTCTTTTAAGTGGATACTCAATTAATTATTCTACTTTTAAGAAAGCAAGTAAAAATGCAGTTGACAGCATCTCCCCATTATTATAATCATATACTTAAGCCCCAAAATGTGTTTTATACAGGTCCTTAAAAGTCTGTTATTATGTCATATTACAAATGGCTATAGCCTACTGTACATGTGATAAAGGCATAAAAAAGCCATCAATAATTTAACAGCAGATGAACCTAGGCCACAAGTTAGTTTGCAGTCAACTGCAGATCGGAGTAAGTTACATATTATTTTCAAGTGATGAGTCTGTCAGTGCCAGTCCTAGTTGAACTTGACTGTGTTTCAGGAAACACTGTTTAGAAAGAAAAGTGTACCAACTGGTAGGAAATGGGATGGCCTGGAATGGGTAGTAGTTAGGTAAGTTGACCATATGTAGTTCCAGGAAATCTGGGGACATGATATTGATATCGACTCCCTCGTGTTGATATCAAGAGTTAGGGCTGGTATATTTTGAGGGTCTCTGGGTGTTTGGTGATTCTATGTTTCAAGGATGGTAGTCAAATACCCAAGTTTAGAACACCTCATCCAGAAACAAGTATTTTGTCCAAGATAAAAACCCAATGCAAAGACAACTTGGTTGTAACTGGTAGTCTTCACTAGCCTATTCTATGAGTCACGAATGAACGTTAAAACTTTAGATAACAATCACTTCTAATGAACAGTCAAGTTGTTTCAACAAACAGAAGGGCAAAACAGTAAAATGAATATTATTAATGGGCTTTATTACCAATTCATCAATATTCCTGGGACAGTACAGAAAATCTAGGTATATTTCCATGGGATGGTACATGAGATCCAGGGACTGTCTCCAGAAAGTGGAGATGCCTGGTCACCTTAAACTAGGGGGAGGGGGGGGGGGGGTATTTGGGAAGCAAAACACAATCAGCTCAGCAAATGTTCTGCTTACCATCTCTTGGAGTTGAAGTGCCATTGCAACAAACTCGTCTGGATCTTGGCCAGGGTGGGACGTCAAGGCATTTACAACTCGCTGCTGCTGTTGGACCGAATTACCGGCACGTTGCCACATGTCCCGAGCATTAGAGTACCCTTGCTGTTGTCCATATCCATCATAGGAAGGGTCACTGTACTGTTCATAGGCATTCTGATACGCAGGAGTAGTAGCACTGGTATATCCTCCGCCATTATTGGTTGCCCGACCATTAGCAGTAGGCTGTCCATTATTTCTTGGAGCTGCATTAGGGTCCTGTAATTGGACCTCTTCAAACTGGGCCCTTCCTCTCCGCCTCGGAGGAGCTTTTTTAGCTTCTTTTGGTTCTGGCATGCTATTCTCTGGCTTTGCTTGCTTGCTAGAACCACTTCCCATGCTTGATAGTCTATTCAAAGTGCAGTAATTTGTTACCTGTGTTTATTATAGACAGGCGAGCCATTTTACTGATTCTATGTTTGTATTCTCATCAATTTTACAAAATTCTTTATCAAAGTCTGTGGTGAGTACAAGATATTCTGTGAAGATGAGGAAGAAATCAAATTAATAACAATGGATGGATGGATTTAATCATAATAAAAAATAAGCCCAAGTACATACTGTAGTCTACTCTTGGCCTATGTAGTTTATACTACTGTGACCATGCTTGTCTACCCTCTCAATTTTTACTTTCTTTTCCTTACCTTACAAGAACACTTAGTTAAGTTGTAGGCCTAGGTCACATAACATAAACTCCCACTGAAGGAAATAATGTCTTATTACTCTTAATCATATATGACAGGCTAGCTCATGTGCATTACCAAGTAAAGTAGGCCTAGCCAAGGGGCCTATATTAGGCCTATGCATGAATGGTCTAGCCTGTACAAGAAGTGCTGTGAATGGAAAATGGGTGAACCTAGGCTAAGGTAAGTAAGTTGAGGCCAACATTATTATAGAAATAGCTATCGATAGTACAGCTAAGGCATAAGACTTAGGCTAGGCCTATCTAATTTAGGCAACTTCGAACCTAGCCTAGTCTGTAATTCTAGTGTAGTTCTTAGTACTGATTTCACGACACCTCTGAGTTTAACCTCAGGTTATCGTTTACCGAGGCCTAAGTTACAGTCCAATTGCAACAGTTTATATTGTCATGTACCTGTGAGTTCGATTCTCATCGTTTGGAAACAGAAGTCCCTTGTTAAATGTGAAACGCAATACAGTTGTAAGGTTTTTGCGGTAGCGTGAACAGCAGGCTTATGGCCAGAACTGTACGTAAAATATAAAATGTGTGCGGTAGCTTGTTGTTGCCAAGCATGTGATTACACCAATTGGTATTTGGGGGATCTGTGGTTGGCCAAGAGTTGTTTCGTGGTATAGCGCCACTAACTTCTGGAAGTGAGAAAGAGTAGGCTGGCGATATTTCAAGAAGGTGTAGCACTACAAGTAATTGCTTCATTGACTTACGCACTAAATTGGTTGCTTGCCAAGGTTGCTAGAACATAGATAGAAGTTTTCAATTGACATGTACTAACATGTACTAATATTATAATTGATGGCTTAGTTGATGGCTTAAGCTATCACAGCACAACTTTCGCCACCCTGACAATTTAGATTTTGAGCGAGAAGAGCTCGAAATTTAGAATAGCGCTCGCGAACCCATTTGCCAGCTGTCGCTGAGGAATCGTATTGTTTCACCCAAGATTTTCTAAACTCACCTTCAATCTGCCAGGCTATCAGTAGTTGAATGTCGTCATTTTCAACATCAAGCATAAAAAAGAATGATGATGACTCAGAAGATGCAAAAAAAAAATCAATACAGTATGTCACTTTAGGGCTATTTTCCGACAACGGTTAACCTTTCAGGTGGACGAACACTACTCTAATTGTGGTGAGATACCTGAATGGAGGAGCAGATCTCAACTTCACTGAACCTAACTTAATTAAACTCAAGAACCGCATATCCATGTAGTTGCAAAAAGCAATCATGAAAAGAGATTTTGCAGCAAAATTAATTCGAAAATACCTAATAATGTTCTTAAAATTCACAATTCAATGCCTAGAAACACGCATGGCAAAACTTGAGTAGACTGAAATGTGAATTAGTTGTCAAGTGGTCCATGCTGTAATGAAAGAACAAAGAAAATCAAACAGGACTTCACCATGACTACTTTCTTACATTATTGCGTTTTTTTCCTTCCCCGTCTTAGTTAAGTTTCACTTTGGTTGTGTGAATATGTACACTTAAAACACAAATGATATAAATATGCAGTATGTAACCATGCATATTAGGAGCCACGCTTTTATGTTACTTTAGAGGGTGTTATTAATGTTTATTACCACTAAAAGCACTTTGTGGTTGCATTTCAATGCTCAAAATGATATCAATAATGTGAGATCATCTCAATTGCAGTGTCATGAACGACGGCGTCCCCGTTATTTCGAAGTACATGCATCTCAGACATATTCACGGTATCACTGCCGTACTGAGAGAGGAAGCTATCAAATATGTCGAAATAATACACATGTTTGTACTATAATGCCCGACTTCCTGTGTGTTGATGAAGCAATCAGCCAATCTTCTCTATACCAGCTAGAAGAGTCCTGACGGATTATAAGCACTCGACGGGCTTCCCAAAATGGTTATCAGATGTTCGGTGGCAATGGAAGAGGAGGGACAAAGGTGTAACACGCCGTATCTTCATGGTCACTACTGCGAACCTGTGGTTCCACATCAGAAACAATACTGAAACCATTTGGCTGCAGGTAGGTTGATTTTTTAAAGTTGTATCTGTGTAGCCTGTATCGGTATAGACGTACAAAGCGACTCGGATGATTAAAAAAAATTAAAGAAGTTTCTGCAATTAATAATAAAAGTTAAAACTGCGATCCCAGCAATTTTTTAGGCAATCTTAAAATTCTTGGCTTGTGAAGAAACGAACATCTTTATTCGTCTGATGGAAGAAAATAAACATTGCGACCCCCCCCCCCCTCCTTTTGTTTTTAATCCTATTTTATAAAGAACAGGAAATATTTTTATTGTAACATATGTATACTACACAGGCCTAGAACTTATATGAAAAGCAGTATTATGTAGAAACATTTATCTTCATGATTGCAAGTCTCATAGCAAAAAATAGGAGATTAATTATTAATAATTATTCCATTGCATTTTCATTTAAAAAGTTAAATTTAATATCATATCAGTAAACAGACGCTGGATAGTTTATAAGCACCCCTGTCATGCCCCTCGCCTGCCCCTTCTCGTCTGATCCCAGTCCTCTCTTACCTTTCCCTTCCTTCTATTACGCCCCTCTTCCCCCTCCCGCGTCCCGTCCACTCTCTTAGTAGATTTGCGACACACGAATAAGTTTGTTTACGACACAGTCGTTCAATGTTAGAAGTATACCGTAGCGACTATATATATATATATATGTCCATGTACCGTATACTCCTTCGTTTGATACAACTTAACAAGCATCTCAAGTTCTAATAGAATAATCTGTAAATCTAATCATAGATGGTGTTGAGTACGGGATGTGGTGTCAGAATCAGACGTTCACGTTAATTCACCTCTGACACGTATACTATACCAATACAAATGAGCATATGTGAAATATATTCAGTAGAACCTGAAGGAACAGAAATCAGCCTTAACGTTTGATTACACAGATTAATGAAAACTTGACTATATCGATTATTCGCAGGATATGCTTTGATATCAAAATTTTAGCTTTACGCATTTAATTCATTTTGGCAGGTGATTATATAACCGTATCTAAATTATAGAGAAAGGCCAATAGCTCCTATTAAATGAACACATTCCGCGTCGTCTTTCCCAGCCCCTCCCAGCCCCTCCCAGCCCCTCACAGCCCCCACGGTACGCAACAACACTAATGTTGGCACGGAGGGGCGGTCATAATAAACGCAGATGGAACAGTATAGAAATATATAGGGTTCCTCCAAACCTTCCATACTGAACAACTCCCTGCTCCGAGCAGTGTGAATCTGTGTGTATAGGCTTACTTGTTATTTTTTATATAGTCAGGCACCAACGAGACGGCCAATCGGATTATAAATTACCTTGACATCACAAATTATACGATTCAATTACTCAACGTTTGTGGTTATACTATAGACACTATTTTCATGTAAATCTACCTCGGATAACGTACCGTACCTGTTCGGTTTTGAATACCAAATATTGTACGGGAAAAGTCTGTCTGAGAAAGTGTATAACAATAACTATGAAAAGCATAACTAATATAATAGGGCTATATGGTGCACATGCTCGGTAATGACCGAGTTTTCTCCTATATCTCAGGAAAAGTGGCGAAAAGCAACAGGAGAACATTTCCCCCCATTGTTTTCAAACAGGATCTGGTTGGATGTCAGAGTACACAAATTGAAGTACTTGTGGTGCGAAATTTAGTGGCAGTTGAGGCAATTTTAGAATCCGCCGCTAGTTTCAACCTTCCAGCGCGGAGTTGGTTGGATGACTGCGCAGGCGGGTTCCAATTTACGACCCAGTAGTATAGGCCCCGAACCCTAAATTAACCACTCCGCTATATACGTCACTGTTCAACAGTTGTCGCCTTCTTCGCAATAGTTGGATATTATACTTGCCGTATAATACAGACAAATTAATTCCTTTTAATACCTTATTGTGATTCATCTCTATGATGATTTAATAAATATAAAAAAATTCTTTACATCAGCGATAGGTCTCAAAGCGCTTTACAGACGTTATATTCCCCCTGGTCAATGATAACCTGTCCCAGAGACAATCCCTCCAGTCGTCAGCAGTTATATACTGCGCCCAATGACAAGTTTCCTCACAGATACCCATTGAACCCCTGGGTGGAGAGAGGCAAGTGAGATAAAGTATCTTGCCCAAAGGACCCAACGAAATGAAATAGGCAGGAATCGAACCAGCCATCATTGGATCACGAGTCCGACGCCTTAGCCAATTGGCCACCACGCTCTCAAATTTGTTGACAAATTTTTGAATGATTTGAATGGAAAAGACATGCTATAGCTTCACTTGATGATTCGGAAGGCGAATGAGATATCTCGAATTGAATTGTTGAGCACTACAGATGGGCTACAGAAGGGTCCCCTGCCACCTGTTTGCCATAGATGTATAAAGGGCTTGACATAAATATAAAACACGTGTTTATGGTTTGAGGATAATCGATATTGCCCCAGATACAGAGTAAAGTGATTTCAGATGCATGGTCAAGCTCATTAAACAAGGCGGTTTGCGATAACTGGTTGCTTAAGTCCGACAATTTGTTCATACATAATCCTGACAGATGTTTAGGGGATGTAATCCCGTTCGAATTGCATGTATACGGAGTGCAACCCCTTTCAGGATGGAATAATTGTTCGATAAACCGTTAAATATACGAAATCGGGTTAGAATTTGATCACTGGCGGAATCAGGGCCTTTGTTTGGGAGGGGCCAAAGTGGCGTTAGAGTGATATGGGGGAGGGGTCTAAGGGGAGGAGGTGCCCCCCTCCCCTTTGGAAAATTTTATATTGCTGAATGCCCTCAGATGCAATTTGGTGCGACAAAAGTGTACAATGGTGATGTTAATCTACTTCTAAAAAAATGTTTCCCAGGTGTAATTTTCTAAAATATTTATAAAACAAAGTTGAGATCATCTTTCTCAAGAAATTTTATTTTTCATAGGTTATAAATTTCTTACAACCAGCCTGTAACTGCAAAATGGTGATAAACTGTAAATCTTCATGCTCATACATTTAATGTTAAACCAGAAAACGAAAAGGTTTAGACTAGTCTACCACTGCTATTCCTCTCGATTTTTTTAATTTCCAATCATATGATTAAGCGGATGTTCGGAAACACTTTTTGGCTCACCTTTGGGGGGGGGGGGCATGGCCCCCGTTGGCCCCCCTTGGATCCGCCAGTGAATTTGATAGGGTATAGGCATATATACAGACCATTCTTTCAACAGTTCGAGGCAGAAAATAACAAGAAACAAAACAAGAAAACAGGAGACAGTGGATGATAACTTGATTTCAGCCGGGGAGGGGGAGGGGGAGGGGTTCCTCAGACCTGGTACCACCCTTCCCCGGCAGAAACAACAAAAACTAAAGCCCACCCGCTGACTGTGCTGTCCCCTGCGGACGGGTTTAACTCGCAAGCACTCTAGCCACGAGTGGGTTCCTAAACCTTGGGAGCTTCTGCCAGCTAATGAAGTCAAGCTTGTCAAGAGTAGGGTGAAGATAGGTAACCAGAAACCAGAAAAGGAGGAGGTCTTTCATTAATGGGTCTGGAACATTGACAGATTTAAGCATTTTGATTAAATTTTGAAGCGGAGATTATGTAAAGGGATCATCAATTGGAGATATTTCTTCGGTACATGAGCCAAATTCTCAAGGCATTATATAT
>JAIPMN010005121.1:7578-23573 GCA_020650975.1 Apostichopus californicus
TTTCAAAAGAGAAAATGCTAAGATGCAACTTACAAGGCCTGGGAAGTGCAATTTCCAGCGATCTGGGAGGCATTTTCAGCCAAAATTTTCTTGTACGCTTCGCGCCAACTTATGGTGGCGCTACGCTTAGATAGTTTGCAATTCCGTATCTACGGCCCTGATAGTTTGCCTACATTTTCGCCCCTCCCTTGCCAAATTCCTGGCTACGCGCCTGCAAGAAAGTCAGCTATATGAATATTGTGTAAGACTTTACCTCCCAAGAAAGTCAGCTATATGAATATTGTGTAAGACTTTACCTCCCAAGAAAGTCAGCTATATGAATATTGTGTAAGACTTTACCTCCCAAGAAAGTCAGCTAAATAACTAGACGACAATGCTCCAAGAGCGCCTCCTATGCAAAAGACGGAAACAGTGGTAGACCAGAGCCATAAGCCTGCAGTTTCACTTAGTGGTTCATCCCTCCTCTCTACTTGAGACTCGTTGTAAAAATTCCGTATACGCTTCAAGATAAAAAAAAATAAAAAAACATTAGCAGAAAGAAGACGTTTCTTGCAAGAAATTATGTGTCTGTCTACTTGATATGAAGTTCCAGTTTTAAATCTAACACGATTGCGTGAAGCTATTATTTATGAAATAGTTGTAACGATAAGATACAAATTAAGGAGGTCGATATATTTTTAATCAGTGCTTACAATAACAGAAATTCACGACTACTGACAGGACATGAAAACAATCGAACAATCTGTTTTTTATGCATATATGCAAATTTTTGTTGTAGCTATATCGTATTACACAAATTACAAATGTAAAAACTTACAATAGCGGCCCCATGACATGACATATAAAACCCAGTTTCTCTCATTTCAGAAAGAGATATTCAGGCACGTAGCCAGGAATTTGCCAAGGGAGGGGCGAAAATGTAGGCAAACTATCAGAGCCGTAGAAACGGCACTGCAAACTATCTAAGCGTAGCGCCACCATAAAGTTGGAGCGAAGCGTACAAGAAAATTTTGGCTGAAAATGCCTCCCGGATCGCTGGAAATGGCACTTCCCAGGCCTTGTAAGTTGCATCTTAGCATTTTCTCTTTTGAAATTACTAGCGATATCATAAAAAACATTAAAAAAAAATAAAAAAATGTGCCCTTGGCTACGCGCCTGGAGATATTTTGGTTACATATTTTTGGTGTCATGCATATTAAATATGACTTACATCAGACGGTCCCGAGAGGACTCCAAGTTGATATCCGAATTGAAAAGATCCGGACAAACAAGCCACTACCGACGATGCAAGCAAGCAAAACGTCACACTGCCCTAAATAGAAGAACAACAACGAAAAAAATAACAAATGCTTGGTTTTCCTCAATTCTCTGGATCTGTTATTTTTGTATTTGCATTCTATTCATATGAGTTTTGATACCCTGCCACTTTTACAGAACATTTAGTTCTACACTGTGATATTCTGTGGAATTAAACTGACGGTTTGGGCATGCAATGATGTCACTATATTGAAGCCAGTTAAAAGTTGATGTTATAATAATCCGGGACATTTTATGGTTCTTCCATTAACGGTTCATGTGGATTTTTTTCGGTGGTCACCCTCCCCCCCCCCCATACACACACACACGCCCAACACCGCCAAACACCATGTACCCCTCCCCCCCCCTCCCCCAACTCCCCCACCCCACCCCCAACATTTTCGTTCGTTTGCAAAACATTACAAATAAAGCAGAAAAAACCTCTCACAAAGTCGGTACAGCTTTCTGAAGGGTGGAGGTTGAATTACTAAGACACAAATATTTTCATATAAAGGCAATCTAGAAATATTACATTTGCGTGCGAGCGCGCGTCTGTTTGTGTTATCTTACACATGAAGTGCATTTTTGGATTTCTTTCATGGAATATAATTTAAACAAAGTAATGTGTGCGAATAATCCTACCTTGACGGCACCATGTTTGGTATTACCTCTTCCATCATCCATATTAGATCTTGATCACACTGCTGATGTGTATTCCAATTGAAGTTCACTCTAGTCTTAGTCTGAATTACTCACCCAATACATCAAGTACAAGGATTAAACAGTACCGTAGATTAAAGAGCGACGGTAACATACGACTGTTGAGTCGACCAGAGTTCATAAAGTGACTTATGAAAATAAAATGAAGTAGAACTTAAACCAGTGTAACAGATAAACTGGTTTATGTTCAAGTATATATAAGAATACCTCCTTATATCGAACCATGTGGACTTGAAAATCTATTTCAGATAAGGTGTATTTCCTTATATAGAGCTTTTGGAATAGAAATATCTACTTCAAACCCATAACGTATACTCAAGGTTTACGCTGACGCCATATACATATAAGGTGCATGGAGTTCGGTGATTGGTCAGTGAATGCTATCACGTGACAGTATATGTATACATAATTCATATATTATACAATTAGTCAGAATGTATACATTCTATGACAATCTTATGAACTGCTAGCAATATACGGCCATGACTAGCAAACATTACTATACCGTTAATCAGAATATTTGCTCTTCTGTAGTAACCGAATCAATTTCTCTTTATGTGTGACCATGACAACTGGTCCCTGTTTTCGCGTTGCGGTGATTATTCTCATTTTGAGCAAAAAGGGGTAGTGTATGCTATTTGAAAACTTCAATCTATGCTCTGGCGACTTCGTAGAGTGAATAATGAAATTTTACATTTCTGTATCAAGGAATTAATTGTTGTACATATTTCCGTCCCTTTTCCGCTTACATGTCTCAGCACAATGTTAGTACTCTAGGTCTACTGTACATAGAACGATACGCAAACATTTTAGCTGGTGTACACTTTTCAGCGGGTGGTCGCTTCCGGTCAACCAGCCTCGTACGCCTCATTTTATCTCCCAAGTGTCCAAAACCTATTCTGTGCGTGGATATCGTTACCGTATGTACCATGTTATTTTACTATATGGACGTAGTGCATACTGTTGATACAAAAAGCACACGTCACAACTTACTGTTCCCTAGAAACAAGCGATGGTTTCATATATCTGTGATACCCAGAAATTTATCCACCAAGAACAAGCTATAAGTGTCAAATATTTAAGTGAACATAGAGCAAACTAAAATGACATTTATTTTTCTCTATTGTATTGTGGTTGTGCAACTATGACGGCGCCTTGTAGCTCGGTAGAGTTGGTACCTTATTTCGCGTTCTAGGGGGAGTTACACGGTAGGCTATTTACAGAAGCCTAGCTCCAAGAAGCTCCACTTAAAATAAATGATTAAAAAGTTCCGATGATTTCAGTGATGATTTATTTTCTCCGTCTATCAATTAATGTTCAATTGTAAAACTAGTTCAACATACTAATTACAAACAATTTGATGAATTATACGGCCGCAACAATCATCGTGGCTATTGGCTCATTCAACTTTTACAAACCCCCTTACCTCTAAATAAGCTGCTCGACAAGTTGCAAGCTTGGGCTAACATGTGATGGGGCATCTGATCACTGATTGGTTCAATATGACCTACTTTTGAACATCGCTATAAATGAACCAATCATGAGTGAGATAGGAAACAACACGTGCTTCTGATCTTTTCTAATGTTTTTCTTTGTCCCAGTTTACGGGCCACGCAGGTGTTTGATCAAACTTAAAGGGTTACATTATAATCCATATCACTCCATGACACTATATGTAACAAGTCGAACTACTCCCTTTTCCACTGAATTACTAACAGAGCGATTATCTTTTGAAAGACGTCCACTGATGGTTAGGTTGTGTTTCTAACATGCGCTATTAAAAGCTTCAATATTAATTGCTGACAATATCATAATTTCGTAAAGACCTATATCGGGTTATTATAGGCTTGTCCTGGTTGATAATCGAAGGTTGTGAGTTCTATGCTAAGAATTGAAACACTTTTAAACACATATACTTTAAAGTCGCTTTACAACACAGTTTATGTTACGTGGTTTGTATTACGTTAAGGAGTTGCGTTACTCACTGTATGGATCGACGTGGCACTGTATCTATAAAGATGTACACAACGAATATGATTTTATTTTGATCTTCGCCCGTACTACGCCGGTGCCTTTCAATCATAAGGTCCCTGGTTCGAATCACTCCCAGATTAATGTATGTCGTCCAGTTACAGAGTTGTTGACAATTAACAATTCATAATCATGGACGTTAAATATGAATGTAAGAGACTGACTTCGGTCAGCTTGCCGCTTTGATAAGCCAATGAGGCTTCTTCGCGAGTTCATGCTTGCAGGAGAATCTAATATACATACATATATATACATACATACTAAGCCATTAAACAAAACAACAACAACAACAACAAAACAACCCCTCACAAGGTCAAACAGTTAATTCCGAATATTTGGTATTTTGAAGAGTTGTAGAATAAATACCCTGGAATCCTATAAAGCATTGAACACATATCGGTTATTTTATTTGAACCTTTCCTACTTAGTGTTGAAGGACTACTATAAGAGGGTATGTGATTGAAGTAGGTTATGTTAGTCAAAGGTAGTATAAACGTGATGCATAATATGGTCGTCTGATATAGCCTTTACTTCAACCTGTTAATCTCATTTAAATATGACTTATAGTATATGCAAGTTAAAACATCAATGTTTGATTCTATTCAAATGTTTGACTATTGGGTCTTGTCAATCACCCCAGTCGTCATAGCAACTACAGCAGCTACCAACATTGGAGCAGACATTTAATTTCTCGAGAATTGACGTTAATTCGTTGAATCCAAAGCAAAATTCACGATCGGAGTTACTTGACCATGATCTCCTTCATGATATTGTTTTTTTTTAAGTGTCTTGTTTGTTTGTTTGTTTTTGTGTTTTATATTGTACATGATTTTTCAATCGTAATTTATTGCTATTGTCCTGGTCCTTTTCATTGTCCGTGTCCTGTTCTTAGTCCTGGTACTAGTCCTTGTCCTATTCCTCGTCCTCCTCCTCCTCCTGGTCCTAATCCTCTTCCTCTTCCTCGTCCTCGTCCTTTTCCTCTTCCTGGTCCTCGTCCTTTTTCTGGTCCTAGTCCTCGTTCCCTTCCTGGTCCTCTTCCACGCCTCGTCCTCTACCTGCTCCTCGTCATTGTCTTCGTCCTCGTCCTCGTCATTGTCTTCGTCCTGGTCATCATCCTCGTCTTCTGCATCATCCTCGTCATCGTCCTGGTACTTGTGTTCTTGTCCTAGTTCTTGTCTAAGTCCTCGTCCACGTCTCGCCCTAGCCTCTTTGTTCACGCCTCGTCCTCGTCCACGCCTCGTCGTCTTCCTGGTCCTAGTCCACGCCTCGTCCTCTTCCTTGTCCTCGTAATTGTCCTCGTCCTGGTCATCATCCTCGTCATCTGCGTCATCCTCGCCATCGTCCTGGTGCTGGTCCTTGTCCTAGTCCTAGTTCTTGTCCTGGTCCTGTTCCTCGTCCATGTCCTCGTCCCTCTTTATTTATTTGTCTTAGCCGTTGTCTCTGTCTCTGTCTTATCAACATTATACATCGTGAACGATCGTGAAGTCATAAAGCAGAGTAACGTATAGTAAAATCACACAAATCTTGAGGTTCAGTATAGTGTTCTTGTCATACATAATATATTCATACCAAGTTTAATTTCATAAAATCTGTCATATAATAGTTTTATAAACTCTGATGCTACAACTGATGAGGATTAAACCGAATACATTTGCCTTTGATTGTAAACTATAAACTGGAATAACCTTTGTGAATATTTTTAATACACACACTTCAAATTGGTAATACCATATAAATGTATTTGTGATTGATATAAATCCAGCTTTTAAAACCGATTCTAAAAAAAGATATAGGCTCATAACTAATTTCAAGCTTAATGTTGAAGTGCGAAGTTGAAGGGTTATCGAAGAGGAATTTTGAAAAGTCTACACAAAAGTAGAAATACTTCACAATAAATGTATTTATCTAATTAATACAATCTAGAGTGTCTGTTGTTTCGACTTCAGTACGATCATCTTCAAGTGAAATTTCATACGTTCTCATACTAAAGCGTTTTTTTCCCGTCTTTTTTCACCTCCCCCCCCCCCCCTCCTTTCTTTTAAAAGTAAATGTGTAGTTTATAACCAGTCTTTGTCCATCAAAGTAGGTTAGTAAGGTTTATTTTAGAGGGATAACCAATATAGGCTATAAAGTTACTTAAAATATACAAAGTTTTGAAATGTATTCATATAGCTATGATAAGTGCATTGCGCAATAAGATCTGATACCGTATATGAAAATGTCATCGCTTTACAATAGTTTGTTTCTGTTTTGTCTTTTCTGATGGAATTAGGACCCCATCCACAATTGAAACCGTACTGCCGTCACCTTTATTAAACCTTACCAACTTAAAGTAACATTTTGTCACGGAAATGACATAATTTTTTTCAATGATTTTATCATGTACAGTTTCAAATAAACAGAAAAGCAGTCGTTTGTGTATAGTGTGTATGACGTCATATATTATTGTACACACACTCATCCAAAATGAATTGCATACTAATAATAATATTAATAATAATGATAATAATAATAATAGCTTGTAGTCGGACAAAATAAATTAGCACATATTCACATGCTTTATTTATTGTTTAATTAATTAAGTTTCAAACTTCTTTATCCCTACGAGTGTATAAGGACGAACTATATAAAGTTGCCTACAACATGGCGTTGTATATACGCTTCCATGTTATATGGTTTATGTTATGTGTTATATAGGAAGTATATAGGCCTAAACGTTTACCTATGTAAGAGTGCACACAAGGAATAATAAGGCCTATTACGACTGTATACTGTTGGAGGGTGGGGGTTACACTTTTACTTGACGAGTTTTGATGTTATCTATATTGGTACATCAACATCAATTCAATGAAAAAATATGCAAAAAGGAAGATATAATGCGTCTGGAGGAAACTTTGCATGAAAACACCCAAGAACACATAATATAGACAAAAGTCGCAGAAAGATTCCAAGTTAAGAAAGCAAAGTTTTTCTGTAGTTTATTATTTATTTATTTATATATATAATTATATTGATGCAACTAAAACTAATATAAGTATCATAAACGAGAATAAGGCAGATGACGTGAATTAAGGAAGTCGGAGGGAAATAATGCTACCAGTTGCATATGGTGTTCACGTATTTACTTGAATATTTTAGAGAAATTCTACATTAAAGGGTGTGAAGACTCGCGCAAAAAGAAACGTCTTGTGCCGGTAATTTGACCTAGTTTCGAATGAGGTGTAACAGAAGTGTTAAACACGACCATCGATCCCAGAAAATACACACACAGCTTGCTACCGTCGGTAATTAGACACTAGTGTACAGTCAGTACATACAGCTGCGGTCAATACCCACATCACAGTATACAAACGATACAGCGATGGACATCTCAGGTCCAGCTAAATATAACAAGGTATCACGTTTCATTACTGTCTGCATTTTGTAGCGACACGAACAAAACGTCACTTGCAAGCAACAGAAAGTTTAACTTTTTCAGATGGCCGCACGCGGTTTGGGGCGAGTCTACAATGCCTTTAAGAAGGTATATTTGGTAAATGACGGGTATAAAGAACAATAGGTTCGTATGTTTGCGCATATTCATGCAATTGGTTTGAAAAATACAAGCCAATGCGTACAGGAATATGTTAGTTTTACAAGCGGCTCAACCACAGTAACTATGACCCTGATCTCACAAGTTCCACTTAACATGCATAATTCTGCATATATTTTTTTTTCTATTTACACACAAAATAATAATAATTTTTTCACAATGAGTCTATGTATCTTTCAGTTCAAGCCTTCTGCTGGTTTATCCAGCTACTAAGTGTTACATGAATGTGGAAAACTACAACTTTATATTACATAAACAAATTTGGCATCCATCTTCTAATGACGTCATATGATAGTAAAAGGTTCTCAAAAGCAAGATTGAATGTGGAAAACGTACTTTTAACTTCACAACAAGTTTTATACTTTTCAACCGCTTCGACTTTGGAAGACACAACTTTTACTTTGGAGAATCTTTTTTGAAGGTAACAAGTTACATATTTTCGTTACGATAGTTACGATAGCAGATGTCATTAATTACATAAATGACGTCATATGCATATTTTCAGATAAGAAAAAAACTTAGCTGCAAATCCAATAGTCAATGATTATAAATTATTTATATATAACAAAAGAATAATCGACTCCTATCCATATACCTATCAGTCTAAAACTAAAACGTTCAACGGATCCCATGAAATGTAACCAATGAAAAATTTTGAAACAATATTTACATAATAATGACGCCGACTATTATTATAGATTTATAATTTTTATGTTAACATACTCTTTATATTAGTCTATGTTTTTGCCCATTCAACCCTTTATAAATCGAAAGAACACAATGTTACATGAAATTAAATTGTTCTTCAACTTTTCGCTTTTATTTGTGAAGCAACCTTGCAATGTTTGAATGAAATATTGAGGGTTTTTTTTTTTGGGGGGGGGAGGGGGGGTACAATAAATCTTCTTTCATTTTCTCTCTTTTATGCTCTTTGTTTTGACTTTGTTTAATTAATAAATCAATGTTTTTTATACATTTAAGGTGAATAAGCTTTGTTGATTTTTGCATCGTCTTCTGTTGGGCGACCTCCTCCAAAACTGCCGACAATATCTTCAAATGTGCGACCTTTGGTCTCAGGAACGAAGAAGTAGGTGAAGATTGTAGTCAATATGCAGAAGAACATGAAAAATAGAAAAGCATACGCTCCAATCGTATCCTGGTAAGACAAAAAACAAATGAAAGGGAGACATGTAAATACTTCCGCGAAGGTGTCAAAATCTTCCGTCAAAATCAAGGAAATAGCTGGCATATGTTAATAAGGATTTAGGTAACAGAGATATAAAAGCTATAAGCATCCTGGTTAATGTTTCATTCAATGCCTTGGAAGTTTTTTCATTTTTTTTAATTTTAAGATATGATCATTTCAAGTTTATTCGTTTTATACCAAAAGGGTGGAC
The DNA here is from genome assembly GCA_020650975.1 of Apostichopus californicus. Classification (NCBI taxonomy): domain Eukaryota; kingdom Metazoa; phylum Echinodermata; class Holothuroidea; order Aspidochirotida; family Stichopodidae; genus Apostichopus; species Apostichopus californicus. Next base: position 16,615 of record JAIPMN010005121.1, read on the forward strand.
TTGAAGCAAACAAGTGTGACGTCACAGATACATAACTATATACAAAACAAGGTTCTAATTTTTTTTTAATCCTGTATTGAATTGCTACGTTCAAAGGACGGGTAGGGGAAGGGAGGGGGCTGGGGATTGGGCGGAGATATTGAATAGGGGGAAAGAGAAGGTCAGGTAAGGAGGAATAACATGAGTAGATATGGTGCGTATACAGCTGTATGCATACTAATAGAAAAGGTGGGCACGTGCCCCTGCCTTGTAAAAATAATCGGAAAATTACCCATTTCATAAATTGGACATTTTGTTAATGAAAAAAAGTATCCTATCCTCTTTATTAGCACTGAAATGTGTCTGTTTGTTGAAAAGCATTTAATGACGTAATCGTGACGACATTTACGATACAGCACTCAACTGTCCTCCGTCGGCCCGGAATTTCCACCCCCCTCCCTCCCCTTATATGGAGGACACATCCCATGCCCCACTGCTTCTCGATCTTATCCCCCAACCCTTTCTCAGATTTTACTTTCCCCCCCCCCTCCCATTCGCCGCCTCAGAGCATGCTCAGAGGAACACGCTTACATCCATTCCAATTGCTTAATCCAGAATCAAGACAACAGATAAAATATATAGACAAACAAGACATGTTTGTCAATGTGTATCTGCGACATCACACACCTGCCGGCATCAAAGTTCCATTTTGGTACAAAATGTGACAACCTCAGCTTCTACGAGATAACTTTACCATACATTTGGGAGTACTTAGATATGTATCTTATTGTCTTAACATACCTGTAAGAATGGGAAGGTCAACCCGACGATGAAGTTACTGTACCAGTTCACTTGAACTGAGATGGACATTGCCGCTGGACGTGGACCCTGGGCCCAAAGCTCGGGGACTATCACGAACGGTATGGGACCTTGCAATTTGGGAGAGAAGGAAATCAGAAATATTTAGCAATGTTGACGACATCATCAGTCTATGGGCTACGAGGTGTCACACCGTTTTACAGGTAGATAAACAGACGGTAAGCACGTGGTGCTAAATTCCCTGAATATATTATTGACCATCTCACGCCCACCTTCTCTGCTTAACCTCACATTACGGAGGCTTACAACGCTTCTAAACATGTAAACAATACAACAATTTGCAGACAATTGCTGATATAATTGTTTGAACATTTTAATATTTCGATGGCACCTGGACGCTTCCATACATAATATTGTTATCTCCCTCGAGCTGTATAGCAACAACGGTATAGCTTCAGGTTCCCCAGACCTTACTCAGATCTGATTGGTTACTCGAATCATCAGAATCTCATAATCATTGTTCCTTCAATAACGGACATGTATTTTTTCCTTATTGGTTGAACTTTAAAATATTTCACATTAACTTAGAGAAAAGGAGAGAAAAAAATCATTAACAAAAGCAACGTGAATATTGAAATTGTTATTATTATACATTAGGAGTCTAGAAGTTGTGATTAGTGTAGGCTTCGTAGCCTACCACATAATCAACCCTAGGGAAAGATCTCTATTCCGTATATTTCACATTAACTTAGAGAAAAGGAGAGAAAAATCATCAAAAATCATCAAAAATCAAAAATCATCAAAAATCATCAAAAACATCAACAAAAGCAACGTGAAAATGGAAATTTGAATTATTATCCATTTGGAGTCTAGAAGTTGTGATTAGTTTAGGCTTCGTAGCCTACCACATAATCAATTCAATACTATGCTGGCACATACGTATCTAGGTGTCATCAATATTGTATCTTACCTGGTCCAATCGCAAATGCAATGATGTAAACATAGATGAGTACCAACGAAACCCACTTCCAACCTTCTGATTGCTCCTGCAAGGGGATAAATGAAATCGACTTTAAGATATCCGTGACGGATAAAGTTGTAGTCAACTTAAAACTGATTATGAAAGATGAAAAGATAACTCGAAATTCCAACAAGAAAAAAGATTTAAATCCATTCCTAGACAAATTTCACTGTCAGAGAATAAATTGATTCATACCAATTTCCGAAGGTACATAATTCGAATCGAATCTCTAATATATACATAAAAGTAACGAATAATTTTACTTGCCTAGTAAGAGTTTCGTTTTCCTTAATTTATTCCTAGATAATAGTGACATTTATTCATGAAAACCAAGCTATTTTTTGTACTGTGAAAGGTTGTTAAGTATAACAAAAAACTGGTTGAATAAAGACGACGTTAAACCGTACTTGTAACCGTCAACTTAACTTTTGTTCCACCCTCCCCTCTGTCCCCTTCCCCTTCCCCTCCTTTCCTCTTTCTATTTAAATAGAGAGAAAAGAACAGAACACATGGAACAATAGACTACCGTGCATTATTTATTATGAATATCTGCTATAACTGGCCCCATTGAGTAGTCGACTGAAAGAGTTGTTTACTCCCCCACTACATTGTACCTCTCAACATCACCCCCCCCCCCCATTCCCTTTAAGCATATTCCAAATTGCTTACCCCTTTCCTTGAGAAAAACCTGAATATTGTATACCCCGAAATAATTTTATTTTGGAAATCGATTGAGTTATATTATAATGACTCTGTGTGGTATACTGGTGGTATATGTGATGGTTAGCCTGGCGATATTATATCGATATCGACGGTATGGTAATGAATAATGGGTATACTAATACCGACGGTATGATAATGACGGTACGGTGTGATAATGACGGTATACCGCGTACGTAATGATGGTATGATACACATAGGTCTACTAACACATAGGTCTACTAACGGAGTTATCTGGACGGTTTAACACCGTTGGTTAATATATACCTGACGGTGTGATATTTAGATCAAAGTGAAATATTTACAAACCTGTAAATTAAGAGACATTGTAAGTAAACCTGTCGCAACTACCATGCCAGCGAATGGATACAAGAGGAGTGCCCTACGGCCTGCTCGTTCCACTACGAACACCTAGAGAAACGAAGATATAAACACTTCCTCATTCAACATTCAGTTACATAATAAACACCACGAGATATTCCATTTTATAAAAAATTATTATCACAATTCTGTCAAAATAAGAGCCTTAGCTTGCAACTCTTCGTTTATTTTCCTAAAAATGAGAGATCAACAATTCGTCAGAGTTGTTAAAGGAACAAGTTTGTAAACTTTAGAGAGCTTACATTAGAAACAACACAATGTAAGACCAGATGGCTATATAGGAATTATAAGCCGCCATTTCTCTGTTCTGGTTGGGGGTACATGTAAAGATAGCTAAAGAGTTTTACAGAAAGATATAGTACAATATTATTTCCATGTTATATACTATTATTTGTTACCCGTATACGCACGTTATCTTCATTTTACCGTCCCTCTTACCTCCCTATTACCCCTATTACCCCACCGTCCCTATTAACCCACCCCACCCAACCCCCACCCACACCCACACCCCGCACCCCGCACCATTCCGCCCTAATCACACCAGCCTGATGGCTTTCATTTCATTCAACTATATTAGATAATAGAATTGACGTCACTGCTGAGCACCCATATTATATTAAAGGTTTCTTCAGTGAAAGTCAACTAACACAAATAGAAGGACCGAGCACCTGTATTTGGAAGCTTTCAGTTGTGTCTATTTTCATTGTTACCGTCTTGAGGCAAAACTCTTTTCGCTAAAGAATAGTATTAAGAATTATATTTCCAGATTCAGTTCTTAATTTTCCCATTCCAAATATTTCCTTAAAATATCTGGTTGTGATTAATTTTGTTATTTCATCGATTTCCCCTTTTTGGACGGGGAAGGGAGAGGACCGGGGAGGGGAGGAGGAGAACGGGGAAGGGGGAGGACCGGGGAAGGGGGAGGACCGGGGAGGAGGGAGGAGGAGGAGGAGGAGGGGGAGGAGGATATAAAACAAAAGATTATGCTTACAGCAACGATGGTCATAAGGACATTGATGGCGCCTGTGCCAACAGTTGAGTAAGCTACTTGTGTGTCGTCCATCCCAGTCTGATAGTAAATTTCAGTTGCATAAAACATGATCTGTATTAGGTAAATGAAAAAATACAGAATGGATGAATCTTCAAAGTAAAACTTGGATTTAAGCTTCCTTGGTTAGTGACTGAAAAAGCTTTGAACTTGTAGCTTACCTGTCTTCTCACAACAATAACTTGCACTCTTACTTTACAGTATATAGATTAAAACGATAACTGTTGTTAAAGCCCCATTATGCATGCAATCTAAAGACGGTCCAAATAATACTTTTTGTTCACGGTAGTATTATGAAGTAACTACTCAGAAAATCATGATGATGCATTTGTTTGAAAATTTTTAATTTTAATTAAATCAGACAACTGGTGTTAGCCAATTGTATCCTGTTCGAGCTCTACTAGGAGCTCCTTCATGACAGGTTTATACTTTAATTTATTTAATTTTTTATATATTTTTTTATATAGTAAACGATGAACATTTTAACACAAAGCTTGGGTCAAATAGGATAGCAAACCGTATGGATACAAGGAAGCGCTTGAGAAACGAAAGTGGAGGGTTGGTGGGATGTAAAAAAATTCGCTATTATTTACCACACAATGGTACCAAAAATATTGCAGAGTGAGGGATCGGCTACTTCTTGTTTGGATTGCATAATTGGGTTTTAGCAATGACCTCCCACGGTGTTTCATCACGTGTGGTCAACCGCCCTCTACTCACTTTTGATATTTTGATAATTATCCGTCCTTTATTTGTGACTTTAGAACTCGAAATATCCACAAATAAAAACCTGAGCCTCTTCCATCTTATTAACATGTTTTGTTTATCATTTTGTTGAGAATATTCACGACATTTGCAACTGTTGTCTAAAAGTGTTTCCATGACTACCGATTTCTAACAAACAAGCAAAATAAACATGACCATTTACGAAATATCTATATTCTCCGCGATATTTTATGTCTATGAAAACTTAATAATTGTCTTTGGCAATTATTGTTCTAAAGGTGCTAACATTTGTAATGTTTAAAGTGGCAGTGTGATGTACTATACTGGGGGAGCTGTTTAATCAAAAGGGTCAAACGTGTTGTTACAATTAAAGGGTGTGAAGACTCGCGCAAAAAGAAACGTCTTATGCCGGTAATATGACCTAGTTTCGTATGAGGTGTAAAAGAAGTGTTAGACACCACCATCGATCCCAGAAAATACACACACAGCTTGCTACCATCGGTAATTAGACACTAGTGTACAGTCAGTACATACAGCTGCGGTCAATACCCACAGCACAGTGCACAAACAATACAGCGATGGACATCTCAGGTCCAGCTAAAGATAACAAGTTATCATGTTTCATTACTGTACTGTCTGCATTTTGTAGCGACACGAACAAAACGTCACTTGCAAGCAACGGAAAGTTAACTTTTTCAGATGGCCGCACACGGTTTGGGGCGAGTCTTCAATGCCTTTAAATCAGTTTTCTACTAAACTCTTGCCAGTCAATATGCGACAGTAAATGATGAATCTTACAGCATTGATTCCAGAGAATTGTTGTCCGAGATGGAGACAGACACAAATAATGAGTGGTCGTTTCCAATCTGGGTTTTCTGTCCTCAGTACCGCTAAAATACCGACTTTCTCTGTGTTCATACTCTCCACGTTTTCCCGTCTTATCTCATTCATTTCCTTATCGACATTATCAGTTCCACGAAATTTGACTAAGGCTGCAATAGGAACATACAAGGATGATGTAATATTAAAAATAGTCATAGAAAATTTTAAAAAAAACTTGTGAGTAAGAGCAGGCGCGTGGGGTATAGCACCCCCCCCCCCACCCACTCACCACCTTCCCCCAAAAACGGAATCCATTTTTTCGAATACACCGAATATAGTTCAACACAGAAATGTATGACAATTGTCGATACGGCCTCTTCACAATTTTTATAGTGTCCCCAAATTTGAAGAGTAAGCGATCGTTGTCGGGAAAAGCAACTCCCGTCGTTTGTAGGGGGAAGGATCTCCCGGTCGTCTGTAACACGGTAAAGTCTCGCTGGGGAACGAAGATGATCCATCCAGGATCATGTTCGACCGATTTTTGCGGGAAAATCATAGATTTTTTGTCGTTTAGAAATGTCAGTATATCGTGCCCGATGCTAAAGGTTAAAGTTCATACCTTCTCTACATTCATCCTCTTTATCTCGATTAACGAATAGCCATCTTGGACTCTCGGGACAAAATGGAAGCAGAAACAGTTGAATAATGCTCGGTCCAGCCGTAAGAGAGAGAAGAATTGGCCAACCTTTCTCATAGTCGAAAGCGAAAAGACCCAAGGCCTTAGAAAATAAGAGGAAAAAATAATGAGCACCTGACATGCAGAAGGGAGAGAGCTTTATAGTATTCAGTTTTTTACACCCCTTAACCCTCTTTCCTCTCCTCATCTACCCTGCCCTCCCCTCCCCCTCTGCCCTGCCCTCCCCCTCCCACTCCCCTCCCCTCCACCTCCCCTCCCCTCACCTTCCTGACCGTTTTCACCAGTACTAGACGCAGCCTGTCGACACACACGAATCAACAAGTATATTAATTATTGAATAAAATAAGACAAAGTACATTATATGTAATTATGATACCGTTGATTCCCACCCTTCAAACGTTCACTTGTATCAATTATGAGCCTTTAGAATTTGCTCATCTTTTATTTTTGATTTTTTATAATACTGTTTCTTTGTGAAGAAAATCTACCCCTAAACAGCTAAGAAAAATCTTGCTCCATTTGGAGAATGTCATATCTGGTAGCTATCTTAGTGCCACTAAGGAGAAGAAACCTTTTACATTCCTTTGGTATTTTCTATTTATATGCTAACAGTGTTGACATCGAAGTCACTGTCATCACAGGGGCGGATGCAGGATTTTTGACAGGGGGGGGGGTCTGACTGGTCCAGCCGCGCCTGAACGTAAGACTATCTAAGCGGAGCGCCACCATCGGTTGGCGCGGAGCGT
>JAIPMN010005123.1:4691-15994 GCA_020650975.1 Apostichopus californicus
CCCCCCCCCCCCCCCCCCCCCCCCGCCCGCTCCATGTTGCATCTCTCGTGTATGTGGTAACTTATGGCCTTGGGCTTTGAGAACCGCTCCTGGTATAACATGTATCTTACTCAGTCTAAGTATATGAAGGTATTCATTCTATCTGATGCTTTTCTACAAACGTTGTTCATCTTTACATCTTAAAGCAGCATTTTGCGTTTGGTCGCCGTTTTCTACTTTTTTGACATGTCCATCGAGTTTTTTACATATATCAATCACAAAACAGCAAACTAAGGTATTAGCCAAGTTTTTCCCTGCCAACAACGTTAATTGGCGAGTAAATAAGGATATTTGCAGATAATGAGAAAAGTGTCCACGACAAATTCCACATTTAAAATTAATCGCATACAGTTCCCCCAAACCCACTAGTTTGAATTCAACCAATCAGAGATGCAGGTTTAGTTATGAGCCGTTGCTAAATAAAGATTCAAGACTTTGCGTTGGTACAACCAGGGAGTTGTTATGGAACTCCCTGGTACAACTGCCATATAGACTGTACACAAATCAAGCATGGTGTTGTATTACGTTTTGGTCAATGACGTTCGTAGTGTTTACATATTCATATTATGGGCGAGGTTTATTTGGATCCAAACGGAAAATATCTTGACAAAGACAAAGTTGAAAGTTGCAGATTTTTCGACTATTATGCCACCATTTGAAGTAAGATTTAAATAGATAAGCTAGTTATGTATGTCGTTATGGCACAGTGGAGTGTCAGTGAGGTTGAGAAAAATCATAGAAAAGGACGCAAAAAGCTGCTTTAAATTTGATACCCATTGGTTTTTAATTAAATGCAGTCACTTACGCAGGGTCGTCTGACTGTACGATTGGGGCTGGATCTCTGTTACTCAAGGGAAGGTAACTGAAGAGTTCCCGGAGTTTAGTCAGACCGTCGATATCATTTTCAAACGCTCCATGTGCAACTCCTGTAAAAAAGCAACAACAGACCAAAGGGCATAAGGACTACACCTTTGGTTTATATTAAAGCGAAAGTCGGTTCCCCAAAGTGTTTAGGGTAATTAGAGCTTACTACCAATATTCCACACCCTTTCCACCATTTTACCACTCAAGCCACACATATGACACATGAGAGGGGAGGGTGGGGAAGGGGAGGCGTAGTGCAGTCACAAGTTAGATCAAACAAGGTTAATCATGTTTGGTAAACTATTATAAGTTACATCATAATTGATAATCCCATTTCTTTTCTCCCTACTCTCACAATCCTCTTCCCAAAAGAAAACAAAACTGTGATGTAAAGCTTTCTTGTATGATCCGGCTATAATTTAACAGATTCTTTTGTTTAGTATTACCTGAGACAGACGTGTGCGTTTTAGCTCCCCCCAACTGTTCGTGGGTGACGTCTTCTTGAGTGACAGCCTGCAAAGACAAACCAACCAACCAAAAAAAAACAAACAATCAACTTCCACGTTTATTGTAATGTTTATGACATTATTTAGGAAAGCTCGGAAAAACAAAATTGTCAAGACTTGTAGCTTTATTCTGAATAATAATCAAACAAAAAACATCAGCGCTGTAGTAGGATAATATTAATTATGTCTGAGATGGGTAGAATGTTGCAGGATAAGGGGTGTGGGTGGAGGGGGGGGGGTGAGGTAATAGATTACTCAGGATGTGGCTTTTTCTTCTGAGCAGTACTTTGACTCTAATACAGAAACAACTTTCTGAACAAGATACCTACAGTGTGTAAAAGTAAGAGGGCCTGACGTTATTAAGCTAAATATAGCACAGTTTTATAGCACATTGTTCAATGTCAATAATATAAGTATATTTTGTTGTTGCTTTTAAGAAATAAAAAAGAGGCCATCAAACTAGACATTTATTTTTAATAGCTTCACTGCTGCATCATGTGAGAAATTTAACAGAATCATGGCTCTGTTTGCACAAATGCATGCAACTGTGGTGGTCAGTGGTGATGAAAGAATTTATTTCACATATTTTAGGTTGTCACGTTCTTTGTCAATAGTATTCGCGACTCCTGCACAGAAAAAAAAGTGCATGCTTAGGCTGGCCACGGTAATCGTTAGCGCAGTTGTACGTACTTTATACTGATCTAATGTAGTTTTAAAATATATGAATATTTGGATGAAATAATAAACCTTAACAACGTCTGGTCCGGTGATGAACAGGTAAGAGGTATCCTGTAAGAAGGGAAATAGGAATAGCACTTTATTATATTTATTATTATTATTACATAAACTGGGCAAAACTTTAAAAAAAAAAAAATCATCTCTGTTTTGGCATTGCTCAGCTTTAGATAGAACCCCCCAAAAAGATGAATATCTATGTGAAAAACTATATAATTTATAAATTTTTTCTTTCTTGTGATGTAATTTCTCCTATATCATACTGATTCCTCACACTAAGTTCCTGTGTACTCTCAATGAGCTCTGAACTTCTGAAGCTCTGTCAATCTATTAAATCACAAATTTTGTGTAGCTTTATCATCCAAACTTGCTTTATACTACGCATGTATTTGTAAAACAGAAGCTGGACGTGTTTTGTTTACGCTAAAAGAAGGATGCAACTCTTGTTTACTTAGCCACAAATCTGGTCATTTCATTTTATTTATTATATTTGTTTCATTATATTTTGCAGCTGGTCAGTGCATTTGTTTCCATCCAACTTTTCACCACAAAGAAAGACAGGTTAATCAGCTCCCAAATGAGCCGGCGCACGTGACGACAAAGACACTGTTCTCTCAATGTAATATGTACATCTTGGTCTATAGTTCATCTGCCGTGAAAGCTTAGGAAAGCTTAGCTTTAATGAATTGTTTTCAAAAGATTTCAATAACAAACTGAATGAACTTTCTCAAAATATTAAGTTTTAAGCATTTATTGTCACAAATAATACAAACAAAGTACAATTCTGGGCTCGGATTTTTGTGCGGTAGGACGGTCAGTAGCAAAACACCGCAAGTATTTTCTTTAAAAGTGATGGGGATTACCTTGATCATGAAGGTGAAATCTGTTAAAGCTGGGGAGTAAACAGCTCCGCCTGGTAAAGGAAAAAATAAAATATCTGACACAATTAAACGTTTCAGAAAGGCCAAAGTCAAAAGAAAATCAAATATAAAAGAAAATGAAATATAAAAGAAGCAAACATGGTCATTGAGAAAGATATTAACTCAAATCTGTAAAAATGAGATGTTTTGTATCATATTCCAATGATGGTCATCTCCAACTCCCCCCATCCCCAAGTACTTGCCATGTAGCCCCCTCTTACATCCCTGAGACAATTTTCCAGCGGTCATTTTATTAACTATCGTCGACCACTGTTTGATACAATTTAATTTCTCAAAGTATATCATAACCGACACACAAAACGCCAGAATGATTATGTGCAACCTTGTCGTTCGTTACATGGCAGTTCTTTACATCGACAAGAAAAAACAAAACATACAAGCTGAAAACTACTGGTACTTTTCAAACCATACTTGACTGCATTTGCAGATCCAAATTCCAAATTCTTCTCACATATTGAATCTTCGAGTGTTCACTTAGTTAACTTAAAAGAAATACTTAGCGTTCACTTAGTGAACACAAGGAGTGTTCGCTTGTATGGAATCAAGGCGTCGAGGAGTGTTCACTTAGCTCTTTTATGTAAAACTGTCTGAGAGATGGATGTTGAAATTGGTGACAGAGTTTAATATTTGAAGTGACAATGTTTGGAATTTTTTGCATAAATGGGTGACCAAATGTTAGACTTTGTGTCAATTCCACACAAAGTGCAGCTGTTTCAGTGTCTCAAGGTGGATATAATTACATACCAGCACAAGGTCCCATGATGAGTGAAATCTGGGGTATTACTCCAGATGCCATCACGTTCCTCTGGCGGGGCCAAAAAAAAATAAAAACAGAAGTGAAGGTAAAATATAAACAGACTTGAAAAGATATGGATGAAAACAGAAAACTTACTCAATGAGACTCCTAAAAACAAAGAAGACAAACTGGGACGCTTCAGGAAATATCATGCAGAAGCAATGTTCTCAAAGAACTTTTATTCGATAGATACATCTGGCTTCATGACAGTGACATGCACAGGATTTCAAAGTTTTTTTTTGGGGGGGGAGGGGGGGGGGGACTGATTAAAGTAGGAGACTGATCTTTTGTGGTAAGGTCAGAGGGCAATCATTGGAGGGCTACCACTCTTCCCTTTAAGGAAATTTGGTAAAATGGTGGTTGATGGAGATGCAAATTTTGTGCAACTTTCAGGGTTCATGGGCCATATAGTTTAAACTTGGTTAATCTTGGAGGCCTGTATTGGCATTGAGCACTTCAGCCATTCCAAACAGCCACCAGTCTACACATGCAACAAATAATTGTTACAAAGCTACATCACTTTATAAGAGCTCACATGGAAAATATCAGCATAACCAGCGAGGGACTCAACCCCTTCCTGTATTCTAGCCCCTCCTGAATCATTGAGGCCGATCACCGGAGCGCCAGTATTGAGGGCATGGTCCATAATCTTACAAATCTTCTTGGCATGAGCACTAGACAGGGTTCCACCATGTACAGTAAAGTCCTTGGGGGAAAAAAATGGAAACATTGTACAGTATATGTACCGATAACAGAAATTTTGTAAGTCAGACAGGTAAACAGATCTATGCAATTTTGGTAATATTTCCAAGTAGGATTAAACTGTAAACTAAGAATTTCAGCTTTTTTTTCCATTTTTTACAATAACTTTATGAACTATACCGAAAGCAACTTGTTAGCTTGACTTATCAAGATTTTATGCCAAAACATTTGAGAATTTTGAAATGTTTTTTTGACACTTGCATCAGATTACTAAAATATGAGGAAGTGTCTGGACAACCAAATCAAATCAATTAGAATTGATTGGAATTCTTTCATAAGTTTACAAAGTGTAACCCTAACAAAAAATCAGAAACAAAAAAACCTGGTGCTCAAATTTTCTATAAAATGCAAGTTAGAGATAAAACAAATCTTTTTATTTTTTTTATTCCCTACCCCCTTCCCTTAATCCTCTCTTTGTCCCTCCACTGTTTATCTCCTACCTCTCCTCTTCCCCTGTTGGTTTCTTTCTTTCTTCTCTCCATCCCTTGTCTACTAATCCCCTTACATCTATCTCTTTGTGTTCACCATGCTCATTAACCTGTCTGTATTCTGTGCATGTTTTTGTCCCTTCTGTTACTGTTACTTTTCATTTAGCCTTTGAAGAAGATCCTGCTAGGATCGAAACGTCAGGCCAACTTACTTATACACATAAAACAAACCTGACTGAAGACATAGGTAACCCTTCCATTGATAAGTCCATGGCCAGTAACAACTCCATCCCCAGGATGCTGGAAAGAGAAAAAAACAATGGGAAAAAACATTGTTTGGGATGAAACCTTTTAGCTTTTAGAAACCTAGGATATAATTAAACACCATCTGATCACAATAAATTTAATTTTGCTCTTATCTTTGTGACTGTATAGATTGTGACTGGTTTTCTAGGAAAAACTTTGCTAAATTTATTACAACTTTTGTGGCTTTCATGATTCATAGGCAGAACCACAACAACGATCTATTTAACTGAGGCACTGAGGCAAGAAAAGAAACATTGGCCTCACCATCAATTAAAACAAAATGCTTCAAACAGTAGCAGACATGAATTTCTTTTTCTGTAGCTGATAGTAACCTTGATAACCTGAATTCCGCGGTACATGGATTTGAATTCATCCATTCCAATGAAAATAGGATTTGGCAGGGTTGAAATTCGACTGAGAAACACTTTCACACTTGGTCTGGCCAAGGGAAGTTTGAAATAGTTTCAGAATGAGTTTATGAACAATGAGTTAAATATTGCACTATCGGCCGCCCACAAAGTGGAGGCTGTTTCATCGATCACAGCCTAGGGAAGATATATGCAATAGACTTATGGAAATCAGTGGCTCTAGTCTGACATGACAGATGTCAAGTTTCCAGTTACAATGCTACTTCATTCATCCCTTTTATCTCACTTACCCTTTTTTCATCTGAATCCATTCCAAAATCTGAACAACGGTGTTCAGCAAACATATCAAACTCGACAAAGGATCCTGGATCTACCAAAAGGTTTATCCTCTCTCTTGCTGTGAGTTTGCCCTGTGAAGATAGGCATGGTATATCATTAGTATATATAAAGAAGCATGTAAATTACATAGGTTATTCTTAGGATAGCTTTAATTTGTACACAAAATAATACCCAAAGAATGATGTAACAAAGTTCATTCATTTACTATAAAATAGTCACTTCAAACTTTTCAATATAAAAAAAATCATGTGGAAGGATGTAGTAATAATTGATGCACCTTCGTAATTAACGCACCCACAAATATTACTAGCAAGAATACAGTAGGCAACCTAAAGTTTTTGCAGCGAAGCAGAGTTACATATTTCATGAGTTTGAATCCATTTCAGCTATGTGCTGATAAAATTGTGGTTTTTTTTTAAGCTTTTAACACGCTCCCCCCAGTTTTGCACATTTTGTTGGCATTTGGAAAACTTACCCCCTAAAAATAACACACAAAGCTGATATGGATTTAAACTCATGAAAAATGTAACTCTGCTTCCCTATAAAAAGTTTAGGTTGCCTGCTGTTTCATTGCAAGTAATATTTGAAGGTGCGTCAATTACGAAGGTGCATCAGTTATGAAGCCTTTACTATACTACTGCCTACATTAGAAATACAATATCCTTTATGTATAACAGTGTATTATTTATAGACTAGAGTCAGTACTAGACGCAGGCTATAGTATGTTGCTTGGCAATGTAATAATTTCGCAAAACTAGGCCATGTTGGCCTTCAGTATACCCGAGCATGTTGAGCGTCAGTACGTCGTTTACCACCTCCTTCTAGAGCACGAGTACGTTTAGAGTCAATCTTATCAAGGGTGTGTTGTATTGCAGTCGCAAAACATGTTCGAGTTTGACTGCGGCAGTTCTTCGAAGCATTATTTGCAAGACTTCTGGCAAGAAGTGTGGGTATCCTACGAAGTGTGTGCGCCATCTTTTAGCGAACATCTACCTTGTGACCTTTCACCCTTCAGCAAAGTTGGCAAACGTTTTATTTGTTTCGTAGGGTTATTATTTACAAAATCTACAAAAAAAACTTTCAAAGTGTTACGTATAACATGAATAAAAACATTATAATATTTCAGAGACTAAAATAATAGTATAAGAGCAATTTTTTTTCATAAATTGAACGAACCGCCTGCATAACAAAATAAATGGCTACCATTAATGACGTCAACGATGAACCTCGTAAAGGTAAACAATTGAATACTATCGTAGTCACTGAGTGGGCTGGTAATAGGCCTAGCTGTATGTTAAGCTCAGACAAGACTACTTCGATTTAAACGAAGAGCGATCGCTAAACCGCTTGGTTTTGTCATTGTACTGGCATTTCGTTGATCGAATTGCCCGGGGAAATGAACGCGATAACTCTTTACACATCAACTTGTCGTTATATATTACAGGCAGACCATGAAAACCCGGAAAGTTGGGCGGAATTGTACCGATTGCTGCCATATTTGCGACAGGCATTGGCGTGTTGTGTGTGTGCTAACCTGTTGTCAGAACCATGGGGACCTACAAACTCGATTTGTCAGCATCAAGTCTGTAGAACATGTATTGGAGGGAAAATGCGTCTTAAACCGTCGTGCAGTTGGTGTAAAGATTATAGCCAATTTACCGAGAGTAAGGAGTTACGAATTGTTCTTGCATGTTATAAAAAGTTGTGTGAATATGTGTCCGCCACGCCCATTGCTCAAAATATTGAGAGTAGTGCAGATAACGGGGGGCCAAATACTACGATAGAGATTTTACGAGAAGGTATCGCAATTACAGATAGTTATGAGGGAAGCGATTTATCTAAGGAATCAAGTGCTTTGCAGTTTCTGCTACCGACACTTTACACACATTTTAATCGGAAAGATGGTAGGCCAAAGGATTCCGGGGAGACGACCACTAATGCCAATGGTATGGCTGAAAGGGCCAACCCGGAAGTAGGGATTTTCCCATCTTCGTCTTTTCAATTTGTCCAGGGACCAAGCCATTCCAATTTACCATTAACGAACGGTTCATGTTACGTAAAAAAGCGTAGAGCTAGTGAACCGGGCAGCTCAGACGCAGCCCTCACCTTCAGAGGGTCTAGAAACAAAATGAAGCGAAAACGCAGATCAATGAAACATAAAAAGAAGAAACACAAGAGCTCCCGTAGACATCGTGAAGAGAAAAGAAAAAAGTCGAAACGATCGCGAGAGGGAAATACGGACGGCAGTAAAAAAGACAAACAGTCTGATGTCAAACGGTTAGTTGTATCAGGGCATAGAGCAAAGATGTTAAAGGAAGGGAAAGCTGTTCCTGAACTAACGTTCTGTAGGTGTGGAACAAATGGTACTTCTCCTGGTACTTTCCCTTGTATAAGTCAAAGATGCCCTTGTTTTGTGTTAGAGAAATCCTGTGCAAATTGCAAGTGTAGAAGCTGCCATAACCCAATCTCTAAACAAGAACCATCAGCCAATGGTACCGAGGAAACAAAAGTACAGAACGATGCAGAGAAGGTCGAAGAAGTGAAACACAGAGACACGAATGCCAGCGACAGCGATTCGTTTGTAGATGTAACAGGGACAACCAACAGCTGACAGGGTCATCAAAAGATGAATTGTGGTAATAAGACCAGTATATCCAATCTAACTTCAGTATCATATATGTGTAAAACTTTTCGCTTCCATATCGTCACTGCTCCACAGTCTGCTTGAGTGTAGTGTAGGCCTATATCATATATGTTTAATTGCTGCCTGGTATTATATAGAAGACATTGAATGTCTTGAAAAGGGGTACATCTTCTATGGAGTTTAATTTTTTATGCTGCCAGTCATAGTTTTTGGTAGAAGTTGCAATGGTTTTTGGAGGTATTTGCTCTTTTCTAATGCTAAGTACCCTCTTGACTTTTTGACCGTACAGTACTACTTGTATTTATATGTACATGTCTCCTTGAAAGGAAAGTTTCAGTTAGGGCACATGATGTGCTAGGAGCGAGTTAGACTGTTAATGTAATATTTCTTTTCATGAGCACCTTGAATTGTATTTTGTGTGCAGTATGTTTTATTTTTATTTTTATTTTTTTGTGGCTACCTGTAATACTAATCATGTTCAAGTTGGAAATAGTGCTTTAATACTAGTTCACAAATTTGGAAATTTTGCTATCATCATGATATAATTTGAACCTGAATGTGACATTTCAGGTTCAGCTAAAGATAACAAGGTATCACGTTTCATTACTGTCTGCATTTTGTAGCGACAAGCAGAAAACTTTACTTGCAAGCAACGGAAAGTTAACTTTTTCAGAGCGCGGTTTGGGGCGAGTCTTCAATGACTTTAATAAAGTGCAGATGTAAGGTACAGTGTACAAAAGCCAAAAAACTGAATGCTCCAATTAAAAATGAAAGTTGAAAGGCCTGATGTGTAAGGACTCTGTGAACTCCCCAGAAGTAACACACTGATCAAAGGCAATCGAAAATAGGACTTTGTGGCCTTGAATTCTCAGTCAATATAATTAATAATCCATAGTTTACTAACATTAAACTTGTTTGAAATTCATCTATGGAATCACTTCTGCATTTTAAAGAAACTTAACAAGAAGGTTGTGATAGATTTTATTATAGGAATTTACACGTCAGTTAATAATATTAACCGTAGAGCTAGATATGAAGAGCTGATATTACAATCATTGATGCTGAAAATATAATTCCAGACAAAACATATTTTTCAATACAAATATCTCAAAAAATTTGTGACCATAGTTATGTAGAATGGCTTCGAATCATGCTTGAATTCTCAATGTTTAGTAAGCTGGTTTAGGTCAATGCACAGGCCACTGTTCACCTTTTACATACACCTGTTTCCATTTCCACATAACTGCTTGTTAAGCAGTTGGAAGTTGATAAAATGAGTTAAATTTCACATTTATAATCATCTACATTTTCCAACATCTATTATTACTTGGGCTTATGAAGCAGTTGTAAAGGTCTACGGACACCTAGCCAATTTGCAGCATATTCAGTACATTTGTTGCGTGTGATAATTTCATTTAAAATACAATTGTAGTTTGGAAAATTCTTGGGAAACTCATTAACTATCTGCAAACAATGACGTAGAGTGTTGTGCTCATCAACATATTTTATTTTAGCCCATGATAAGTTAACCGCTACTTACAAGCTCACATAATATCGTTTGAATAAATTGATGTTTCTCTTTTCAAAGAAGACTTTCAAAATTTTTAAAACAATTGCCTTAGGCCCACAAAACCGTGTTCAGTGTCATTGAAACGAAGGTTGTAAAAACCAAAGGTATACATAACAGAAAATGAGGCAATCACTCCCTTTACATCATCAATGTGCATAATTAGCTAATGTTTATTCCTAAATGAAACTAGAACTGAGAAAAGACTTGTAAAATGGTCAATCTTTGATGGATTTTGATGGGAGGTACAGCTATTTTCATGATTTCTCATGCCTATGACAGTGATAAGGACAATGTTGTTGCTAGGTGTCCATAGACCCTTTAACAATATCACAATTAGTTTACATTTGTTGAACTTGCAATATATATTATCTAAAGTTATTGCACATGCTCATTACTGTAGGTGCAACTGTAACTACTTAATTTTTTTTATAAAAGACCTCTCTTCTCACCCCTACCCCCCACCCCACCCCCACCCCACCCAATTTCTTGTATTTCCCCAATGACTACTCTGTGATTCATAGTTGAATTTTGGTATTTGTAAAATTAACTGTTTTCTGGGAAATCAAAGAGTTAGAGAAAGTTTCAACAAAACAGCTTTTAAAGAAATTGGTTTTCTAATGCACTGTAAATCTACTGTGTTAGATGATAGGGATAGACATTTTTTTTTTTTTCTTCTTTGGAAAATTTGAGAAAGTATTTAGACGTCATATTTATAGCAATTTGGGATTTCATAATGTCGCATTTTTACCTCTTGGAAGAACAAAGGTCTGATCACATAACGATAAAAAATAGAAGCCATCTTTTTGGACTATAAGATAAAGGTAACAACCACAAACGACTTGTATGCACTTGCCGTTAAAATACTTACAGTCTCCCCCGCCTCTCATGTTCTCTTGCTGCCATATGAATAAAACTCTTTGAGTCTGGAGATTAAAAGTAACTTTTAACAGACTAGAACATGTAGTGTCGCCTTGTGGTGATGGTGATTGGGGGGGGGGGGGGGGG
>JAIPMN010005124.1:0-16691 GCA_020650975.1 Apostichopus californicus
TGGCAAAGATAGTAACAAAAGATCACTATGTGATTACTCTGAACATGACACATGTTAGGTATTGCTTCGAAGTATAAGAACTGAGAATTCATGTCTCTTGACAGTGATTTAACACTGGAGTGTGTGCATTGTAATAAGACACTGTATTTGCCATTCAGACATATCTCAAAAGAATAATTAGTAAGTTTATGAAAATTAAGTATTCCCATGAACTTGATGCTAAAAAGACAATGGAAGCTCAAATCTATGTTTCATTGTCGGAGTCATCACTCCAAGATGGTTCAGTACTTGAATCATCGACATCAAACTCGGAAGCCACGTCTGGTCGGCTACTTTGAAAATCTTCGCTCAGTTCCCCCTCTTGGAATAGATGATCTGGGAGAGCCGGTCCCTCAAACCAGTCAGGGCTGTAGCACCCATTCTTGCTCTTCCATCCGTAGTTATGTGGATCCAAGCCAGGCAAGACTCTTCCTCGGAGTGTTAGAATTATAATGTGGGGAACTGTAATTCTTGCCCAGACCAGCAAATCCCAAAATATTTAGAGGCTTAGGTGAAAGTGTTATCTTTATTTTGCTTAGAGCAGCGAATAGCTAAATAAGATAAAACACTGGTCTTAAAACACTGGTCTTGTGTACAGTAACTCCAATTTATGCTGGAATTAATATAATCATGAGCTTGAAATGTCATGTTACAAGGCACATATATCCAACTCTTTAGACCCATATATAGGGCCACATTGGGCCACGTATTCTTTCTATCTGGTGGGACCTATGCAGAAGAAAATTTGTCTTGCATTGGCAGTTCTTTACTCTGTGGAAAGAACCTTTGCATTTGATATTGGTTTTGTGTGGTACCAACTATGATTGATCATAGCCCATTTGGGGGCCCTTTTTTTAGTGTGTCTGTTGGCCCCTTTGTAGCAGAAAATTTGTCTGGCATGAAGATTTCCAGTCTGTAAGATCAACCCGAACATTCCAAACGGTTTTGAGTGGTACCTTGTATGTTTAATCTGGGTCAATGCTACGATAATGGGCATTTGGGCCATATTTGGGGGCGTCTGGCGGGCCCTTAGCAGCAGAAAATTTGTCTGGCATGGGCCATTCAGTACTTTGTGGCATTCATGCATTAAGTTGACATTGGTTTCAAGTGGTAGCTCGTTCGTTTGATCAAATGCATTTTTAGGGGCCCTTTTGGGGCGTCGGGCGGGCCCTTTGTAGCAGAAAATTTGTCTGGCATGATGATTTCCATAGTCTGTAAGATCAACCCGAACATTCCAAACGGTTTTGAGTGGTACCTTGCATGTTTAATCTGGATCAATGCTACGATAATGGGCATTTGGCCATATTTGGGGGCGTCTGGCGGGCCCTTAGCAGCAGAAAATTTGTCTGGCATGGGCCATTCAGTACTTTGTGGCATTCATGCATTAAGTTGACATTGGTTTCAAGTGGTACCTCGTTCGTTTGATCAAATGCATTTTTAGGGGCCCTTTTGGGGAGTCTGGCGGGCCCTTTGTAGCAGAAAATTTGTCTGGCATGATGATTTCCATAGTCTGTAAGATCAACCCGAACATTCCAAACCGGTTTTGAGTGGTACCTTGCATGTTTAATCTGGGTCAATGCTACAATAATGGGCATTTGGGCCATATTTGGGGGCGTCTGGCGGGCCCTTAGCAGCAGGAAATTTGTCTGGCATGGGCCATTCAGTACTTAGTGGCATTCATGCATTAAGTTGACATTGGTTTCAAGTGGTACCTCGTTCGTTTGATCAGATGCATTTTTGGGCCCCCTTTAACCGGCCCCAGGGGCCACATGCAGCAGAGGGACCACGGCAGACATCCACTTTTGGATATACTGGGTTTTTCCACAAATGTTCCAATACTCAGATATTGGTACCTTGTTCGTTTGATCAAAGTGCACTGGGCTACCGGGCTACTAGGTTAGAATCTTTGCTGTAAGTTACATGAAAACTTGCCAACTTCAGCAACTTTAATCGCATGGGTGACCATCGTTAATGGTGATTCACCAACACCGCCCACACCCACTTCCGTTCCCCACTCCCACCGACGCAAGGCGACCCTATAATTGTCACCAGGCCTGGCTCCCGTACAGAATGTGCAGATCGCCTACTGTACCCCAGGTTTGTACCATATCACACATGTGTGCAAAGCCTTCATAGGACTGGCAAAGTTACGGGACATGGTAGCACTCCTTAAATTATTGATGACCATCCAACTTAGAATTAACTACGGACCAGCGCCAGGCCTGACGAGATAGAGGAGGGATCAATGAATGGGAGGGTGTACATTCCCGGCCGGGACGCTGCGTCAATTATATACAGGGGACGGCAGGGAAACATAGGCGTAGGAACATTCTTAAATATTGGGAGGGGCGAATTTTTTTCAGAGGTGATGGAAGGAGTAAAGGACATATACCAACCTAAGCATCGACGGTGTGAATTTAGTGTTGGGATGGGGGTCTCGGAGATTTTTTTTTCAAATGAAATGCCAATAGATATAATTTCCAGGCACATGCAGACAGCACAAACTACTATTTGTCAGCCGGGTGATGTTTTTATGGGTGGGTGCGGGTGTATCTCCTCGAGGAAGTTTTAAAATTCAATACCTGTAGATGAAATTTCCTGAAACAGGCTGACAGCCCAAAAAAAATGCATGTATAAACCTGTTTCCTTGCATTTGGGGGCGGGGAGGCTTCCCAATGTATTAAATTGAATACCTTTATATGTGATTTCCTGGTACCTGACACCCTATATTAGTGCACCAAAGACACTATGCCCCCCCCCCCCCTTAGCCCTGTACTGCGCATAACTGCATCAACCTTTTGCGCATAGACTGCATTACATTATTTTTTACCTCCAAACCTTGGGGGTGGGGGTCGCCGCCCCAGATTCCGACCTGGGGACTGGCGCCCGTCCCCTGGTTCCCAAGCCTATAAAGGGAGGTCTGGAATAAAGAATAATTTCGAATATTCATGATATACCGTACATAAGGAAAAATGAAGACGTCACAAAGGGAAATGGTTTGGAGTGGCGGAATCAGAATTTCAAGAGTTTCGGAAGGGGACGACAGCACTATGGGGTGGAGGGTAATATTTGGAAGTGCAGACACACACCTGTTTAATTAATGTGCACATTAGGGGGCATCCGGGGGAGCACCTTTCCCTTCCTCAATTCTAAATCCCGGACTTATTTCGAAATGGAAACAACGTGATTAAAAGGAAGGTGGAGGGCAGGGGATAGGAAGCTTCCAAAAAGTGTGGGGGGGGGAGGCACAACATCAGAGGGGCACTTTCTCATTCCACAACCACCACTCGTTATGCTATAAGCCGATACACACCGGCCTAATCACTTAAATATATATGATGTGTTAGTATGCTATCAATACTATTTATTGAGATTGTTTGTTGTTAACCGTGCTACAAAAAAAATGGGATGCCATTATAAAAGTAGCATGTACAGACTCAAAATAAATAATTAAACTAATAATTAAACTAATATTAAATTAACAAAGGCTTAAGATATCCAAAAGACAGTTCTTCATCAAAGGGGCACATTTTAATTGCCAGTAGGGCACATTTGCTGTTTTGGAACAGAGTGGGGGGGGGGGGGCACACGTACGCGTGCTCCCAATGGCCCCGGCTCCTACCCCCTGGTCGAGGGTATGTGGTAATGTTCGATTTGACGTAATTTACTTATCGATTCATTTCGAGGTCAATACTTACTACATATCGCTTAAATAAAAGTTTATAAGAAACCAAAATTGGAGTAAAAACTGCAGGAAATAGGGAAAACTGCTGTTGAGCAATCTATAGATAGCTATGGTCACGGAGGTGGTGAAACTCCAGGGAAGTGACGGGGCCAGGAAAGGAGTGAGGTCATGTGAATAGTTATCTGAAGTTTTTATTTTTTTTATTATTTCTCCAATCTTGATGATCATTTGCACCGGCCGGTCTTATCCCCATTTTCTTCGATTTGTATATCTTTGCTTGAGTTCTGTTATTTTTTAATGATTCTACGAATTCAATGTCCAACTGACTTTTAAGTTATTCAAAGTTACTATTCCGCCACCATATGCTGCCTGTAATTCATAACAAAATAGAGCCGAAGGCACATTGCGATAAAGGTAAAACACCGTTCCTATAAATTTTAAAAAGTTGTCCTCTTTCTCTCTGCTGGTTTGATAACTTCACCCAGGAAGGAACTTGGGCACGAAAAACCAAACTACCAAACGACTGATCCGCTCTCACTCCCAGTCCCCTTGCATCGAGATTGTGACTGTGTGATCATCGTCAGGTGTGTATCACGATTCCCATCGAAATGGAACAGATACTATATGATCTGGTTTGATTGGCTTATAATTATATGATAATATAGTGTCAATCATTTTCAAGGAGCCTGAGTAATACTTCAAAATTCCCGAAGCTCCGCCTTCTTTCACAAGTAAAGTACGGATGCTAGTAAACAACATATGTTTGTTTCTACTCTAACATAATGTTCTTACGTAGTACTTTTAAATATGTTAACTTTTCGATATTAAAATCCATCCTCATGGGATTGAACTATCGAAAATATTGAATTATTAATTTCAAATTTGGTCAAATTTTGTGAACTTCATGCCAAATGTAAGGATTTTTGTATTATGCAAATTTCGATCCATCTGTGCATACTTTTATCCCATTTGGCTGCTATGCGGAGTATAATTACTCTTGTATCATGTGAACCGTCAGGCAAACGTGCATGGCCAACTTACATCTCAAGGGTCGAAGAACCAGGGTGCTTGTGATATCCCGTACGGTTAGCAACTGATGCTCAACAAACGTAATGTTAATTGTAACACTGATGCAAAAACAGTAGCATTGGAGCCGGGATGGTGGGGTCGGGTTTAAGTATGTAACTTAAATAAACTTGCTGCAATACAAAAAAAAAACCCGGAATTGTTTAGCCTGCAAAAAAAATAAAAAAACGAAAGAACACGAAAATAGCCTAACATGCAGGTCAAGGAGGGCTTCAGTGGAACATCAACTAAATTTCTTTGTAGCACCATTTCCCCGCCATGCAATCCATCAGAAATGTCCTTCTAAGCCCCTGCATCAGGGCTATTTGCAGTATCACAGTGCAACGAGAAACTGTCGGGATTGAGTCGACTATGTTCCAGCAAGTCCAATTGTTGGATCACTCAGATGCGGCCCGATGATCTTAAATACCGGAACAATATAGTAACCCCGTACTTTGTGTTCAAATATAAGGACTTAAGTTTTGGCAACTTAGAAAAATCGTTAGTAGTCTACTAGTAAGTGGGCCCCAGCTGTTAGTACACCGCCTACGTCATTAGATACATGATATGATAAATACAGGCTCCAGCAAAATTATTGTCGATTCAACTCACTAAGCGTTTATTAGTATCCAGGGGTATTTATTGGTTCGTTAACAGGAACATATGCTCAACGGTATACAGTATACAGTGACTAACATATGTGGGCTATGTTTATTAGGAAACAGTATGGTTTGTTACAGTGAACAGCTTGATGGGGGGAACGGTGAATTGTGGCATCGCAAGAAGTGTTGGGTATGCTAAAATGGGAACAGAAGTTAGAAAACAATACAAATTAAGCTCACTTTGTGACAATATTTGCTTCCACATTTAAGTTTGCTTCTATGATTTGACGAAGCTGCATGGGCGTGACGGGAATGAGGGAGGGGGGGGGGGGGTGGGGTGGGGAGGGGAGGGGAGGTTGTGCCAAACGGCTGTTGTGGATGATTATATGTTGTTGAAAGTTCTAGGCCTATCACTCCACAGCACCACAGCAACATGGACAGTTTATTTATTTCAATTGACGTTATGATCTGATTGCATCCGCATCCGTGTGAATGATCTGCTTAAACGAAATATTTCAGATTTTTTGTGAAACCATTATCGCAATGGACTTAAAATGAAGTTAGAACTATTTTAAATTTATATAATAAATACTAATCTCCTCAGCGGCCGGCCTAGCTGCCGTCGAGCTTCAAAGAGAAATCTTCAAACAATGTTCAGTTAGTTATTTACTGATTGCAGTCTTGTGTGTCAGAAATTGATCCCTAATACGATTGTCAATAACAAGGATCTGTGAAGTTTTTCCTTCCTAGCAACAGTCAACAGTCTTTAAAATGTTAACGATCATCGTAAATCACCATATTATAACATATGAATTAATATCGCAGACTTAGGCTGATAATCCTGGACTTGTCGATTTTAAATCGGCAGCATCTTCAGTAGCCTATGGGAACTTGGGCAGTTAACATATTTTAAATCGGAAGGTCATCTACTGATTAGGTAGGCTGTACATAACTGAAACACAAGTGACCACTAATTGTGGGTACTGTTACTAAAGAACACAGTGGCGGAGCTAGGGGTATTGGTCAGGGGGGTCGAGAATGGTCCCTAGGGGCGCTTACGACACTATCTAAGCGGAGCGCCACCACGAGTTGGCGCGGAGCGTACAGAAATTTTTTGAGTAAAGATACTCCCTAGATCGCCGGAAATGACCCTTTCCAGGCCTTGCTAATTTGCAGATAAACGAAGAATAAATAGGTGTCATCGCCAACAAAATGTGACAAATGTCAGAAGGTAGATGTGAGCGCAATAAAAAAGTCAATAATCGCGAATAAGTAAAAGTGGTAAAAAGGGCGCCAGCAGTCCATTTGAGTCCGTCAGGGGGGGGGGGGCATCCGCCCCCCTGACTGTATGGACGCTCCGCCACTGAAAGAACAGCTACAAGAACTTGAAACAGTGACCAACAAAGAACGATGTCAACTGCTCTACTCAACTATTGTACTAAAACACAATGTTTTATTCAAATGGCGCTGTCAAGCTTCCGTATATATGACTTTTCTGCTGGTTGACTTTTACAAGTAGCGTATACCATATATATTTTTTTAATGTTTTTTATTACAATCGCCTACATACAGTAGACAGTATCAACAAGTAAGAAGTCAATCAGGCTATCCGTAAAGCGCGTGCAGGGCATCTCGCCATTCCAGCAGGTTAACAACACCAACTCTGATGAAATACCGTATGTGGAATAACTTCACAGAAACATTCGCAGAAAAGTGTTTATATTAGTAGTCACAGTGTCTGATCTGGCAAGTCAGTCCAATGCGACAGTGTAACCAATGATTATTTGGAGTGTTGACGGGAGAAATCGATCACACTAGCTTAAAACCACACAACCACTGGCAGGGGTTGACACCTGTGTTCACGAGGTAAGATTTAAGAAACAGTAAATTTGGCGATTTAGTGGCCGATGGCATGTGATGTCTTCATATTGAAAAGCTTCCACGATAGAAAATAACCAACTGCTGAGGCTTTAATTAAATAATCAAAACATGTATGATCGTTGGGTCAATAAGTTAGAGAAAGCAACTGTTACCATAGTTCAGTACAGGTCTAGGCTACATTAGCCATACAACATCATCTGTGGGTCCTCTGGGTCACGAGCCCATCTCAATAGTTTATTACAATGTCGGGTGTAGTGGAACTCGTTGAGCATGGACGATTTGGTTAGTAACGGTAGAATGAGAACCACGTCGAAAGTTGAGAAAGTCAAAGCTGTTGCTTCTGTTCACGTAGGTACAAGTACTTAGATCAACTTAGATTATGTTACACTAATATTACTTGATGTAGCTACTCCCCTAGGCCTAACTTCTAGGCCTACTGTAGGTAGTTACAAGTATACCTACTGTAGGACCAAATATGTTATTACAAAATAAGACGCTTCTTCATAGGAGATGGTTTAAGCTACAACTACAGTTAAGTAGTTAGACTGAAACATTTACACATAACCTGAATTTAAAGCAAATGCACAAGTTTTACATTTTTGTTGGCAAGAGGAAATTTTTGTCATTTTGAGACATTTATGGTAAGCATAGGCCGATGTTTAATAGGTTGGCTTATGTTGTGTATTACTTGTCAAATTAATGGGAGAGGGGTGTAGGGTTCATTAAAGTCCTTACAACTTTCTGCTAGCGTCTTGCTGCATTACTTACTTGAAGCAGCGATTTAGCAGAATAGCCAAACATTTTCCCAAACGTAAATCAGGCCAATACTTAGTGTTACTCAGAATAACTTTGCAATTTATTTCGACAAATGCTAATAGTGATAAAAAATTCTTATTACTTTCCACACCCAGACAATTTTCTGTTACGGTGTGAACATGGTTTCAACTTTTACTTTAATGAAAGTTGTCTAGTCAGGTAAATGAACTACCTTGTTTAATACCAGATCATTTTATACCAAAGAACACTATCAAGAAATTGAAAAAAAAAATTATGAAATAGTTGCCTTCATACTGTATTTGAAAAGTGTTTCTGTGAGCTTCATTTGCACTTGAAGTAGATCATTGGAGCGGAGAGCTCTGTAAGATATTTATAGCAAGTTAAAATCTTGATCAGGTCAAGTAGCAAATTCCCCTTGACATAAACCTAGAAGAATGACTTGTGCATCAGCATAATCCTAACACACTCCTTGAACTCCAAACTAGAAGCAAACACTTGACTCTTTCTCATCATAATGCATTAATTGTACTGTCAGGGATATTTCAATATAACTCTATCAATGCAAAATCACTTCTTTTACTTTTTCTATTATGAATATCAACTACCATACTGTCTAAAACATTAATAATTAAACATAAAATCACATGACATAACACACTAGAACATTCTTCAAGAGTACCACAGGCTTTTACAATCACCAGCATACTGAAATTTTATTAATATTACATTAAGTTTTACACCCATTATTCGGAGGAACGGTAGTTTGAAAATCAAACCATTCGTTGCAAAAGATATTTTAATACAAGGAACCGGGGGGGGGGGAGCTGGGGGGCGACAGCCCCACAGTGAAAAATATGGGGGGGCGGAAGTATCATTCCGCCCCCCGCTCCGCAAGTCAGAAAACCCCTTTTTCATTTCCAAATGAGAAAAAAAACTCATTTGGAGCACCAAATTGCATCTAAGGCCAGGTGAAAATGCAAAATTATTTACAAAATGGAGTGGGTGTTTGAAGTGTGCTATATTGCACCTAATTGCATCTGAGGCCACCTGGAAATGCAAAAAAAACCCTCGCCTTATACCCCTCCCCAGGTCGACCATCAGTCTTCAGCCGCCCACTCAAAAGTACCTTCCTACGCCACTGTTTTAAAATGTAGCTGGTACAGACTGCAGGATTTTGGTAACCGTGGTATTCTATTGTACAGACATACAGTGTACATTATGCATCTAGTCAACTTCTCTCTCACTGAACTCGACTTAAGTGGACACAGGAATGAAGTGCTTGGATATTTTGCCGTACAGTTCTTTATCAGTAATGAAATAGTTCCAAGTGTTGCTGAATTATGTAAATATTAGTATATGATAAGATATTCCAAAACAAGACAGGTGTGTCATGAAATTGTGTACTTAAATGATCAAAAATGCACAGTGCAGAGGTACTGTATTATATGTGTACTGAGTTACAGCACAGTTAACTGGCAATGCAACTAAAGTATGTAACAGTAGGTGGATGAATGTGTACAATCAACTTATGTTAATTGCCCCTGAGATTATAATTATTCAAGACATTTTCAAATGTCTCTTCTCACTAATTTATATGCTTTTTTTTCTTTTTGGGACTTGCAGTAGTATTTCCACAGTAATGTAGACCTCTTTTAGGATGACTTTAGACAGAACATTTATTTTGATACATTACGGACAATTAAGACTTAATTTATATCAGTCGTTATTGAATTTCTGTAATACTTTCTGACAAACGACATATTGAATTGTTGAATTCCTATTTAATCACTTTAATCTGTCACTTTCTTCCTAGAAAGTAGCAACACTTCATGCTTCTAGTTTAATGAACACTGACATATTGAAACCATCCATCTAGCTGGGTAGCAACTACTTTACATTATAGTGCTTTAAAGCTAGTAGGAAGCTGTATACATTATTTTTTTATTAATTACACATTGGGAATCAGAGCTCACCTTAATATACAAATATAGTGCAGTGGTATCACCATGATGGGGTACATGAGGGGTACAACCTCCCAAAATAGTTGGTCTCCCCCCCCCCCATTGCCATGTCCAAATAAACATATTGTAGGTTGACTTCTGATGACCATAAGTTTCTTACGCCTGCTACCTCAAAAATGCTGCAGATTTTAAGCTCTGGTCATCAATGAAAACTACAAAGCTTAAAGGGACCCAACCAAGGACCCAAGGGCTGGTCCCTAGAACCCAGACCAACATGATATGGGCTCCGCACTCTCACTGCCACCTTTTGGGCCTACTTGCATTATACTCATGAATGTTCTGTGCCCCTTAGTGTTGCTTTCAATTTGCTGTGGCCTGCTGTATCACAGAGACAACGAAAGTTAACGATGGAATATTGCAAGTTATTGTGCTATTGTGCAAGTTACATAAAAGTTGTTAATTCACAAAGCCCATATCAGTGTATATATAGCCTTGAACACTTTGCCAGTCTGCAGTTTTAGTGAATTTCATTGGATGTGTGTAAATAGAGGTGAAATGCCACACAAGGACCTGTTATAACTTTATAAATTTCTAGCACTAAATGCACTGATATGGAACCAATAAAGGGAATTGTCATTACATTAGAATCAATATTGGGATGGATGAAAAAAGCCAAACGACTCAGAATTAACTGTTGTATTGAATGACATTTACTTATTGTGCTTTATACAGTGAAGCGTATATTTGGAATCAACAACAAATACAAAATGGAGGTTATTTCACTGGCCTAAAGTTTGACTCAGTAGGTGACTGAAGCAGAACTCGAGGCATTAATGATTAATTCATATAATGTAGTACTGGGTTAATGCAGGGAGTTTTTATGACAACTCCCTGGTTAATGTGACCGCTCCTTGTGTAATGGTAATTTGATATAATAGCTATTACCAGCATGTGTAGTATTGTGTACTACTGCTATAGACGGTTGCATATTTGCATACTGTATCATATTGTCGCATGCATCTCTTCTGTGATAGAGAGACTTTTATACTGCATTTTTAGTAGTTGTGTAAAACTTGTGCAAACACGGAGCATTGAATGCTATATTGTCTGTACTGGTTTTGGCTATAAACTGTTCTTGATATGGTTAACTGGCTTTATACACTATAACTTCAAATCTGGCTGATTTACATTGTAGTAAAGTTCTGCTGTACAGTTTCAATTGTCAAAAGTAGGGTTCAACTTTACACTTGGTGCACATCAGATAATACTCTAGTTCTTAGAGGTGTAACACGTACTGCTCTAGTGAACAACAATCGCGATTGGTATTTTCAAAAAGAAAAGAGTAAAGTCATAGATCCTTGAAAATCTACCCCATTGATCCCAAAAGATTACTTTTGTGTATATATCATTGTAATCCGCATTTAAGTACATTTCATTGGATGATGAATAACCTTCTGTATGAACTACCATTCACCTATACAAACTGAGTAATGGTAAGCTATGTAGTTCGCTGACATAGTTATATGTGCAGTATATGACTGTAGGATGTGTGATGTATTTGTGGGAAGTAAATCTTGTTCTGGTCAGTCTTACCTTTTAATGTCTTCATTTCAATTCTATGTAACCACAGGTATGTGTCTAAGGTATTTTCTAGGTAACAATGCATACATCTGATAGTGCATACACTATATACACTGACATTAACTTGCTATATATGTTGCTGTACAAATGCAAAAGTGTCTATCAATGTCTAATAAATCGAAGAACCTAAGTATTTCAAATGTAATATGACAAGTGAAATTAAGACACAACAATTATTACATTCAGTCAGTCTGAAAAGTGAGGATATTAGTGGCATGCAGACGTACTGTAGCATGCAGGGCCCCCTCTCCCACTGGGGGAAACTATGCTGGCCACCATACTTTGCCTTGCACTCTTGTATACTGTAATATTGGTGGCATGCAGTAGCATGCAGGGCCCCCTCTCCCACTGGGGGAAACTATGCTGGCCACCATACTTTGCCTTGCACTCATGTAAACTGTAATATTTGGTGGCATGCAGTTGCGTGCAGGGCCCACTGGTGCAAACTATGCAGGCCACCATACTTTGCCTTGCACACATGTCTATACTGTCATATTAGTGGCATGCAGTAGCATGCAGGGCCCCCTCTCCCACTGGTGCAAACTATGCTGGCCACTATACTTTGTCTTGCACACATGTATACTGTAATATTGGTTGCATGCAGTAGCATGCAGGGCCTCCTCTCCCACTGGGGCAAACTATGCTGGCCACCATACTTTGCCTTGCACTCTTGTATACTGTCACTAAAATGCACTAGTATTTAACTAGTTTGACATTTCTTGTAAAGCTGGGTGTTGTACAACGTAACAACAGTACTGTAGATACACAACATTTTGTACGTATATATTATCTAACTTTATCGGTATTATTTAAACTAATGAAAGGAGATCTTCTGTATCTCACTACACTGCTATGTGGGTTTGTTGACTTTTTGTTATGCAAATTGATTTGATAGGTTGAAACTGTTGTATTGAAGCAATCATTTGGTATTTTGATTTGTTTGTATTACCTTACCCCCTTGCATATTTCACAGGTCAGCAGCCCTGCACTTTGCAGTCTTTGGACTGTATCATGCAGTCTATGCAGACTGCTTATCTGTGGATGTTTGATTATATCAACTCTACCTAATTGTTTCCAATCTTGTTTGATATGTAAATGAGTTTGATTGTCTTTAGTATTGCTCAGTGATCAAATAGAAAGTAGTGACACAAGTACAGCCAGGCAGTTTGTTATCATTTGATATCATTGTATTGTTATATTTGAGGAAAGTGGATAAAAGCAACTCAAACAAGGTACAATTTTAAGCTATTGATCGTCATTATTCTCTTGAAGTTTCAATTGGCGAACATGCATGGTCCTATTGGGATTTATGGAAAGTAGTCTTGATAGAGTAGAAAACTGCCTTTCTTTTTGGACTGTATTCTGGAGAAGCAACGTGCAAATAATGCAACATGGAAGCCATGTAAACATAAGTACTCAGGAACTTAAATTACTGACTTTGTGATCTTGATTCGTCTCCTAACATTGGCCACTGTTTTTTCATATGATGGTTTTTAGATGTAGCTTTACTGCAATTATAGCAACTCCAAGATTCATGTTTTCAGTAAGTAGAAACTAACATTGGTATATGTATGTTTCGGGCAGTACTGAATTGAAGTCTCTATGGTCCATTACTTAGTTCCAGGTAATCTAGATGCAAGTGACTAACGTATTGACGGTATGTTTGGCATTTATGTAAGAAAGCTGGTATGGCGTACGTGTGTTGCATATCACTTAGTGAGCTGCATAATTGGTGATCGTCAAAGTCACACTTGAAGATATGGGTGTGCTGTTAGCATTGGTCTCAATTACTGTCTTATGTGGGCTCAAAGTAAACTTTATAAGTAGGAGTGGTAGTCTGATCTGTAAATAGTTTTCTCTGTTACGAGTTTGTTTTCTGGATGTCGTACTGCTAAACTGGGCTGTGTGTCTGTACAGTCAACACAAATCTACAGTAGGCAAACCTTCTAAAGGAGAAACTGCACATCTTCAGTGTCTAGTTCAGTTACAATTTGTAATCAAATGAAGAACTTTCCTTCTTTTCTAGATATAGAATGATCTTCATTCCACACTGTTTGCTTCTTATGAGTGTCTTTTATTTTTTACTCTGTTGCACCTGTAATTCAACTGACAAGTGGTGAACATTGTTGAATTAATTTGTTTTGTTTCTGGCAAAATTATTAAAACATTTGGATTTACTTGGGATATATTAGAGATCTATTTTAATCTGGAGATAAGCTTACATTATTGACTTGCAATTATTCTATTTCAGTTCAGTTTAGTGATTATCTTTGGCAATTACTGTAAATACTGTATGAGGGATACAATCATTGAATCTCTTGAATGATGATCTGACCCTCAGTACTAATGATCATACATGATCATTACTGTACTGATCATACATGATCATTACTGTACTGATCATACATGATCATTACTGTACTGATCATACATGATCATTACTTTACTGATCATAAATAATCATTACTGTACTGATCATACATGATCATTACTTTACTGACCATACATGATCATTACTGTACTGATCAAGTGATCATACATAATCATTACTGTTCTGATCATACATGATCATCACGGTATTGATCATACATCATAATTACTATACTGAATCTACTGATCATACATGATCATTACTGTACTGATCATACATGATCATTACTTTACTGATCATCATTATCATTACTTTACTGATCATTCATGATCATTACTATACCGATCATTAATGGTCATTACGGTACTGATCAAACATGATCATAACTGTACTGATCATACATGATCCTCACTATACTGATCATACAGTACATGATCATTACTGTACTGATCATTCAAGTTATGAATATCTTGTGCTTACTGAACAGGTACAAACATGAGGACTAATAAGCTTGAATTGATTTGTAAGATTTGCAAATAATTGGAAGTGAGTACTTGTGTGTAAGTGAGTAGTGTGTACTTGTGTCTTTTGATGTGAAGCTCTTGTGAATGAAGTCAAATTGTAGAGATGAATAAACCATCCAGCATTGCAAAGTGTTTCCATGCATCTACATCTCCACATACCGGGTACAGTATGTTGGTAATGGCTGCTCACTTGTTGTGGTACATGCTGCACAAATGAAAGATGTCGACACTTGATTAATTGTAGAAGTTGCAGATATTTTACTGAATACAAGTAGCTACATCTGAGAACATGGTTTGTCATGTTTGCCATTCTTGGCCGATTATTAGCTGGCATTCACGAAACAGGGAAAGCTAAAGTAGGACAATGGAATGCAAAATTGTGTACAGTACAGAGTAAATAAAGGTACGGTAGGTTACCAGTCAGTTACACTTCAGAGTGAATTAATATTATCATTTCTTACATTTTGATGAACTTTTGATTATTTGGTTTTCCCTTTTACAGTCTGCCAATGGGCTTGCCCAGTCACTTCTGGTTATATAGACAATGAGCTGGTAAAGACAGGCAAACCAAGATGTTGAACTTAGACCACCTGGACGATGAAGAGAGAGAAATTATCGAAGCTGTCATCCTCAGAGATGAAAATGAGAGGCTGCGGGAAGAACAAAGAGTCAAGTAAGTATTCATCTGTACAAAACTAGATAGTACTGACAACAAGATGAAGATGGCTTATTCAGAGCAACTACATACTTGTAGGGTAGCCTTTTATTTTGCAGTAGAGGTATCATAGTAAGATCTGGTTTGATATTCTCTCTGGTGGCACAGAGAGGAGAATGAATGTCATCTCTGATCCAAGGGAAAGTGAGAGGATGTCAATGGCATGCTAATTGATGAGTCATAGGTAAAGGGTTTGGAATATTCCCTGCTCCTAACTTCTGAAGGAATCAGCAATAGCTAGTTTACTTCCTGACATTTTAAAAATTTCCTCATCACATTCATCATTGTCACCTGATGAATCTGTGTGAAGATACATTTCTTACTGTGGGTTTTCTCAGCCAATCAAAGGTAAGAACCATTGTCACCTAATGAGTCAGTGTTGAGGTACATTTCTGTGTTTCTTTGTCAGCCATTCACAGGCAAGAACCATTATTCTCATATGAGTTTGTGTTTTGAGGTACATTTCTGTGGCTCTCGTTAGTTAATCACAGGTAAGAACCATTGTCACCTAATGAGTCAGTGTTGAGGTATATTTCTGTGTTTCTTTGTCAGCCATTCACAGGCAAGAACCATTATTCTCTTATGAGTTTGTGTTAAGGTACATTTCTGTGGCTGTTGTTAGCCAATCACAGGCAACAACCACGCACGCTATGCATTGTGCCATGTTGGTGAATCGATTACCTGTTTTGATAGTCACTAGTTGGAACTTGTGTATTTGTTCAACATAGGTGAAAATACTTTTGTTGACAATTATTTTTTACTCACTAATTTTTACTAACAGCTTCATGTGCATTCCTTATATTAAATCTACAGTGAGCAGATTAAATCATTATCAATTTGTTAGTTAGGAGTGCAGTACTTAGTGACATGATTGGAACCACTATGCAATAGTAAGAGTGACGGATATGCGGGAACATCAACATAATATATATCGTAAATGACACAAAATTCCCTACCCAGCACAAATTGCAGAGCTTGACAATTTGAAAAGATTGATTGCCATTAGCTACTGGCATTTGTTTTGTAATATAACGTACTTGAGATGTATACTATACGATGGTTGCAGTACTGTAGGCACCTACTGTACATGTACTGTAGGCACCTATATATAGCTCTAAGAGCTGTGTACCAGTACATGCCTCTTGGAAGAAATACACTGAAGTAGCAACAGCTGGCCTCCATATCTTCTCAAATGTGAAGACTGCAGTCCAATTAATGAATAAATTAATGAATTTTCTTCGTTCCTCGCTTACCTGTCTCCACACAACCTTAGCACCTCCTTCTACCCGTGCCTAGAATGAATTGGTAACCTTTTAACACTGTGCGCCCTCTATGACCAGACCCCCCCCCCCCAGGTCTATGCCCTTCTCATTCTACCATCCAATGTGCCAACATTGTGCGTTTTGTTGTTCGGATTTCCTATGTAAGCG